>JAHIAM010005766.1:0-29789 GCA_021605205.1 Aegilops longissima | reverse complement strand
GATTGTGCCCCGGTTCAGCCGGCGAGCACCTCAAGAGAGAAAGCCAAAACTGATCGTCATGATATAGCGAGAGACTGGTCAACCACTCGATGACTCACCGAATGTTTAGAATTCCTCCGCATTAACGAAGGACCGTTTTTCGTCAGCACATACGCACTTCCCGAATTCGGGAGAGTGCGGTGCCCCGAAACTATATAGTAGCCCCACCTCGAACTCCTATGGCTAAGTGAAAGTGATAAAGCATTATAGTCCGGTTGCCTAGTTTGCTACGCTATCACCTCCTTCACAGACCAAGACGTTGGATTAAGTGTGAAAAAGCGCCTTCTTTGCAAACACCCCGCACTATGTGCGTGGGGGGAAGCCAAGGACTGCCATCTTTCAAAGTTATATATACATATACATCAACGGCCGACAGAGTAGTTTACTACTTGAACGCGCAAGTATAAAAAGCTCTTATATTATATTGAAACATTGTTTTCACAAATTATACATGTCATTTAAACATGATATCCTTCGAGCATTGCGTCTCTATTAAACGAAGCGCCTGCAGACTTCCTCAAAATAGTGCTCGGCAGGTACTCGCTTCGTCCGAATCTTGGGACGCAACATCGGTGGCCTTCATCTCCGCCAAAGATGTCTTGACACGGGCCGAGCCATCCGCGCTCCTCAATACACGCCGACCGCTTCATTGCATCGACACGCTGTACCGCATCAAGGAATTGCACTAAGCCAAAATAACTCTTGGCTGGGTCCGCTGGCCACAAATGAGTCATGACATGCTTCATGGCAAGTCCGGATAATCGATTCAGCTCGCCCATTCGCCAACCGATCGGTCAACGGAAGAGGACGCCCGGACTATGGAATTGCGACCAATATAGCTCTTCCTTCGTGCCCCTTCCGCCTCGGAAGTGCTCAATCGCGTCCGCAGCGCCGCCGCTAAGTCCGAGATAAGCATCCTCCGAATTCCACAACTTGTCCAACTGAGCATACTTCGGATCCGTATATTTCCTCTGCAGCAGAAACGGTTTTCCAGCCGCAATAGCCCCGGCCTAACTCAGCTCCTCCTTGGCAGCTCTCAAAGCAGAACGGGCATCCTTGGATTCGGCGGTGGCCTTTTTCAGGCCCTCTTGCTCCCCTTGACGTTCCTTTTCAAGAACCTCGCAGCGGTCGGTAGTATTCTTCAACTTTTTGGCCATATTGGGCATTTCCACTTTGCTTCGGCAGTGAGCAGCCCGTTCGGCTTTTAGCTCTTCGGCCGCCCTTAAAGCGGGCGCATTACTATTTCTGGCTTGCTCTTTAGCTCGGGCGAGTTCCGCCCATAGCTCCTCCACAGCAGCGGCACCACCTGCATCAAGCATACAAGTAGTAAGGCACGGGTGTCAAGCTACCTTACCACGCGTCCGCGAAGAAGTCGCATACCTTGTGACTCGTCAAACCGCTTATTGACAAGTGTGATGTCCGTATCTGCCTCGTCAAGTTGCCGCTTTAGTTCGGCAAATTCATCAGTCCGGCTGGCCACCGGATGCCCCGCCACCTATTTAGGAGCGGCGACATGTTATAACTGAGATTATGATCATCGGCACGCTGTCAATTTTGACAACATACCGAGGCTCAGGGGCTACTATCTATACAGGGTGCATTCTATATGCATAACTGTCAGAAGGTACATCATTTTTGCGTACCTCGAACCCCGTCAGCAAGCTTCTGACGGCATCATGCAATCCGCTCTCAGCGGATGCAATTCTTTCAATCACCGTACCCATTAGCGCACGGTGATCTTCGAGATAGCCGCTTCGCCCGGCAGATCCTTCACTCGTCCGACCAAGACGCCAGCTTGGCGCGGACCTTCCGGCCCGCCGGACTCGGAGAAACCCTTCAGCGACGACACCTCAGGGTCGTCCGCCTCGCATGAAGGTGCGACAGGTGGAGGAGTTTCGCTCTCCATCATCTCCGGAAGAAGATCCCCCGAAGACGAGCTCTGCTGAGAAGGGCTGAGATCCGAACTACAAGGTATAATTTCGGTTATCTTCAGAAATACATATAGGGATGACCTTTATTAGAAGACCCCTTCTTTTTACTTACGGCTCGCTGGAGGGCTGATCCCCTTGGGGAAATAGTGCGGCTGGGGTACTTCCCACCGCCGTACTCTCTGACGAAGATTACTTTCCCCTCTTTGAGGCCTTGACCTCCGGATCTTCCGAAGCAGTCCTCTTCTCTCCTTGGAGGGAGGGACCTTTGATCTCCCCCTCCCTCGAAAGCCTCCTTCGTGGAGGCAGTGGCTCCCCTGCTCCCCCCTTCGCCTTCTTTAAAAGGCGCAGCCTTCAACATCTTGGTCAGCATGGGATCCGGCGTGGTCTCTGGGAGGGGAGCCGGACACCTTATCAACTTTGCCTTCGCTATCCACTCCTGTTCAAGAAACAGCTCCTTTAAGGGCAGCCTGTCCGGGTACAGGACTAATACATCTCCACGGGCGTCGTACCCATAAAATGTTGGAGAGCTCGTGGTCCCTCCGGATTAAATTCCCACAGAGGCGGAGGGGGCGTTTGCAGGGCGTATACGCCAATCAACATAACTGCGCCATCGCGACCAGATTGATCTCTCTTTCTTGGAGGTCTCGAATACGGCCCTGCAACAGAGGAACGTCCTTGGACGGCCCCCAGTCGAGCCCCTTGTTGACCCATGACGCCAGCCGCTGTGGTGGACCTGAGCGAAAGGCGGGTGGCGCCACCCATTTGGTGCCCCTGGGAGCGGTGATATAAAACCACTCCCGTTGCCACAAACCAAGCTCCTCTTGAAAAGAGCCCTCGGGCCACAGAGCATCAAAGACACTTGCTTATGACAGCCCCTCCAAGACTCTGCTTGTTGCCCTTGATCATCTTTGGCTCCACCTTGAAGGTCTTGAGCCACAATCCAAAGTGAGGGGTAATATGGAGGAAGGCCTCACATACTGAAAATGAATGACGAGATATGGAGGATGGACTCAGGATTCAAGTCATGGAAATCCAGCCCATAATAAAACATGAGCCCCCGACAAAGGGATCCGTCGGAAGCCTAAACCCAAGGAAGTGAGACACAAACACCACGCCTCGCCGGGCTCGGGAGTGGGAATGACCTGCCCTGAGCAGGCAGCCTATGCGAAATCTCGCCGTTAGATACAGGCGCCTCGCAGCTTTAGCACATCTTCTTCTCGTGATGGAGGAAGACATCCATCGGCCGAGCTGGTGAAGCCGACATCATCGAAGGTCCGAAGCGCCTAAATCTGAAGCTTTGGGTGTTAGAACTCGAAGCGCGAGGCGAACTCGATGGAGGGTGAAAAAAAGAAGAGGGCCTTGGTCTCATTATAAAGAGGTTGAATACCAAGAGCCCTCCCCGTGGTCGATTAGGACTCGCCTTCGATAGAGGAGGCGTGCCAACGGGCACGGTTGGGTTACCCATGTCCGTATTGATGAGAATCCCGGAATAAGGGGGCACGATCTCCGCTTTGATAAGACGTGCCAAGGAAACCGCCTCGCTAAATGCGCTAAGGTGGAACATTGAAAAACGATTCATATAAAGGCCTGGCCGTGGTGTGATGTCATGCCGCGGAATACATCAGCAGATCTGTGCAAAAGTTATTCTCTCTACGGTGGTATGTGGAACTTGTTTTGCAGAGCCGGACACTATCCTTGTGTTCAAAACCTTCTATGAAATATTCGGGGGAGGAACCCACCTTGCAATGCCGAAGACAATATGCGCGTCGGACTCGTCGTCATTGAAGCCTGGTTCAGGGGCTACTGAGGGAGTCCTGGACTAGGGGGTGCCCGGATAGCCGAACTATCATCGCGGCCGGACTCCAAGACTATGAAGATACAAGATTGAAGACTTCGTCCCGTGTCCGGATGGGACTTTCCTTGGCGTGGAAGGCAAGCTTGGCGATACGGATATGTAGATCTCCTACCATTGTAACCGACTCAGTAACCCTAACCCTATCCGTGTCTATATAAACCGGAGGGTTTTAGTCCGTGGGACTAACAACAATCATACCATAGGCTATCTTCTAGGGTTTAGCCTCCTTGATCTCGTGGTAGATCTACTCTTGTACTACCCATATCATCAATATTAATCAAGCAGGAGTAGGGTATTACCTCCATCGAGAGGGCCCGAACCTGGGTAAAAACATCGTGTCCCTTGTCTCCTGTTACCATCCGCCTAGACGAACAGTTCGGGACCCCCTACCCGAGATCCGCCGGTTTTGACACCGACAGTGAGGGCTGGAGAGCCAGTAAGAGCTCCTGAGTCGCGATGCTCAGGAGCCCCCTTTTTAACGCGCAAGCGAATTGCATGGGATCAATGGACCCGTGGCGGGTGGCGATCGAGTAGGTGATAACCGTAGGAAGGTTAAGCATGGAAGGCAAATCAGCTTGGGTAAATGCATGGAGATACATGCCACCGGGTCCGGACCGAGTGGCTTGGGGGTGATGCAGCCCGAGGGGCGCCCCCAGCAAGGTAAGCTAAAGACGTAAGCAAAAGGGGTACATGCCACAGGGACGGACCCATGCGGCCTGGGAATAATGCAGCCCGAGGGGCGCTCCCATCTAAACGAGCTTGGAAAATGTCACCTGGATCTGTAGACGAAGTAGAGTTGGTGAAGCTGAAGGCGTGCGTTGAAGGAATGGATCCTCACGAACCACCGGGGCCCTGAGCATCGGGAGGCTCTGGGGGCTCGGGAGGTTCCTTGAAGACCGTCTCCATTTCTTCCAGGACGGCGTGGTACCTGGCCTCCTGAGCCGCCAGGACATGCCGTATGTTGCGCTGATAGGCTGACGCCACGCTCGGCAAACCAAAGGGCATGCGAACGTAGCTGTGTGGCGGGCCCTCGCAATGGCCCACACGCGAAGGCCTGAAACGCTCCTGAGATGCGGCCCTGTTGAGCCCTGGGACGTCGATGCGGACTGATGTCTACTATGCAACCTTCCTCTTGTAGACGTTGTTGGGCCTCCAAGTGTAGAGGTTTGTAGGACAGTAGCAATTTCCCTCAAGTGGATGACCTAAGGTTTATCAATCCATGGGAGGCGTAGGATGAAGATGGTCTCTCTCAAGCAACCCTGCCACCAAATAACAAAGAGTCTCTTGTGTCCCCAACACACCCAATACAATGGTAAATTGTATAGGTGCACTAGTTCGGCGAAGAGATGGTGATACAAGTGCAATATGGATGGTAGATAAAGGTTTTTGTAATCTGAAAATATAAAAACAGCAAGGTAACTAATGATAAAAGTAAGCATAAACGGTATTGCAATGCTTTGAAACAAGGCCTAGGGTTCATACTATCACTAGTGCAAGTTCTCTCAACAATAATAACATAATTGGATCATATAACTGTCCCTCAACATGCAACAAAGAGTCACTCCAAAGTCACTAATAGCGGAGAACAAACGAAGAGATTATCGTAGGGTACGAAACCACCTCAAAGTTATTCTTTCCAATCAATCCGTTGGGCTATTCCTATAAGTGTCACAAACAGCCCTAGAGTTCGTACTAGAATAACACCTTAAGACACAAATCAACCAAAACCCTAATGTCACCTAGATACTCCAATGTCACCTCAAGTATCCGTGGGTATGATTATACGATATGCATCACACAATCTTAGATTCATCTATTCAACCAACACATAGAACCTCAAAGAGTGCCCCAAAGTTTCTACTGGAGAATCGAGACAAAAACGTGTGCAAACCCCTATGCATAGGTTCATGGACGGAACCCGCAAGTTGATCACCAAAACATACATCAAGTGAATCACGTGATATCCCATTGTCACCACAGATACGCACGGCAAGACATACATCAAGTGTTCTCAAATCATTAAAGACTCAATCCGATAAGATTACTTCAAAGGGAAAACTCAATCCATTACAAGAGAGTAGAGGGGGAGAAGCAACATAAGATCCAACTATAATAGCAAAGCTCGCGATACATCAAGATAGTATCACCTCAAGAACACGAGAGAGAGAGAGAGAGAGAGAGAGAGATCAAACACATAGCTACTGGTACATACCCTCAGCCCCGAGGGTGAAATACTCCCTCCTCGTCATGGAGAGCGCCGGGATGATGAAGATGGCCACCGGTGAGGGATCCCCCCTCCGGCAGGGTGCCGGAACAGGGTCCCGATTGGTTTTTGGTGGCTACAGAGGCTAGCGGCGGCGGAACTCCTGATCTATTCTGTTCCCTGAAGTTTTTAGGGTATATGGATATATATAGGCGAAAGAAGTACTTCAGGGGAGCCACGAGGGGCCCACGAGGGTGGATGGCACGCCCTAGGGGGGTGGGTGCGCCCCCCTACCTCGTGGCTCCCTCGTTTCTTTCCTGACGTGCACTCCAAGTCTATCGGGTAGATTTCCTTCCAAAAATAACTTCTCCGAAGGTTTCATTCCGTTTCGACTCCGTTTGATATTCCTTTTCTTCAAACATCAAACAAGGGAAAAAAGCGAATCGGCAAAGGCTCGGGTCAATAGGTTAGTCCCAAAATAATATAAAAGTGCATAGTAAAGCCCATAAAACATCCAAGATGGATAATATAATAGCATGAATACTTCATAATTATAGATACGTTGGAGACGTATCAGCATCCCCAAGCTTAATTCCTGCTCATCCTGGAGTAGGTAAATGATAAAAGAAATAATTTATGAAGTGTGAATGCTAGCAGGTGCATAAGTTTGATCAATGATAATTTCAATCACCTTTTCTAGCATCATTATATGTCATAACAGTAGCTCAACTCATAAAACTTTGCATGATCAGGTAACAAACTATTCACATGTTAAAGCATAGATCATAAGCTTTCTTGAAAACTAACAAACTATGTTCTCAGTCATCAAACAATTGCAATTCATCTTATTTTTAGGAAGAGTCTATGTCAGAGCTTTGATTGAGCAAACTTCAGATACTCAACTATCATTTAGTCTTCCATGATTGCTACCACTCAAAGCATATTTTTAGAACAAATAGTATTCATCGAACACAGAGAAAGATAGGGGCTTAATGTTTTGCCTCCCAACCTTTCACCTCAAGGGTAATGTCAACAGTAATAATTCATGCTCAAATATATTTGAATGACCATATATGCCTAGATCTTTCCAACACATGATGCTTGCCAACTAAAGAGTAGGTTGGAATGAGAAGGAATACTACTGACTCTTGCATAAAAGTAAAAGATAGGCCCTTCGCAGAGGGAAGCAGGGATTTGCAGAGGTGCCAGAGCTCGAAGCAAAAACAGAGATGAAAATAATTTTGAGAGGTATGCTTTCATTGTCAACATAATGACCAAGAGTTCCCAATATCTTCCATACTACATACATTATAGGCGGTTCCCAAACAGAAAGGTAAAGATTTTTACTCCCCCTCCACCAACAATCATCAATCCATGGCTTGCCCGAAACAACGGGTACCTCCAACTAACATCAAACCTGGGGAAGTTTTGTTTGCAATTATTTTTGATTTGATTTCGATCGTTTGATCATGGGACTGGGCATCCCAGTTACCAGCCATTTTCTCGTGAATGATGAGCGGAGTCCACTCATCGTGAGAATAACCCACCTAGCATGGAAGATACTGCTAACCCGTAGTCGTTACATGAGCGATTCGGGCATACAAAACAGATTATTATTTGAAGGTTTAGAGTTTGGCACATGCAAATTTACTTGGAACGGCAGGTAAATACCGCATATATGTAGATATGGTGGACACTCATGGAAGAAACTTGGTTCAAGGAATTTGGATGCACAAGCAGTATTCCCGCTTATTACAGATATTTTGGCTAGCAAAGGATTCTAAATAGCAAGCACCACATGTTAGAGGATCCAAAACAATATAACTTATACAAATATACCCAAGCATAACTCATTATGTTGTCTTCCTTGTCCACCTTCATCTAATTTGCTCAGGTTTGAAAATAATTAATGGGGATCACAATCATAGAAGACGTCCAAGATAGTATATTCATATGTGAAACCTCCCTTCCTTGAATATTCTTTAATGAATTGTTCAAGTGACCAATACAATGTTTGCTAACCTTCAATAAATTTACCACCTCTACTTCTTATATGTGAAGGCATTACTCCCCATGGGAAAGGCATATGAAACATATATAATTTCAGATTTATGACATTCAAATCATTCAACCATTTACTCATAGGATATAAGTGAATGACAAACTACTCCAAAAAGATATAAGTGAAGATCAATGAGTAGTTAAATAATTATGTAGCTATGTGAAGACTCTCTAACATTTAAGACTTTCATATCTTGGTATTTTATTCAAACAGCAAGCAAAGCTAAATAAAATAAAATGACGCTCCAAGCAAAACACATATCATGTGGTGAATAAAAATATAGCTCCAAGTAAAGTTACCGATGGAAGTAGACGAAAGAGGGGATGCCTTCCGGGGCATCCCCAAGCTTAGGCTCTTGGTTGTCCTTGAATATTACCTTGGGGTGCCTTGGGCATCCCCAAGATTAGGCTCTTGCCACTCCTTATTCCATAGTCCATTGAATCTTTACCCAAAACTTGAAAACTTCACAACACAAAACTTAACAGAAAATCTCATGAGCTCCGTTAGCGAAAGAAAACAAAACACCACTTCAAGTTACTGTAATGAACTCATTCTTTATTTATATTGGTGTTAAACCTACTTTATTCCAACATCTCTATGGTTTATAAGCTATTTTACTAGCCATAGATTCATCAAAATAAGCAAGCAACACAATGAAAACAGAATCTGTCAAAAACAGAACAGTCTGTAGTAATCTGTATCAAACGTATACTTCTGGAACTCCAAAAATTCTAAAATAAATTGGTGGACCTGAGAAATTTGTCGTTTAATCATCTGCAAAAAGAATCAACTAAATATCACTCTCCAGTAAAAAGTTTGAACTAATCTCGTGAGCGCTACAGTTTCTGTTTTTTACAGCATGATCATAAAGACTTCACCCAAGTCTTCCCAAAGGTTCTACTTTGCACAAACACTAATTAGAACACAAAACCACATCTAAACAGAAGCTAGATGGATTATTTATTACTAAACAGAACCAAAAAGCAAGAAACTAAGATAAAATTGGGTTGCCTCCCAACAAGCGCTAACGTTTAACGCCCCTAGCTAGGCATGATGATTTCAATGATGCTCACATAAAAGATAGGAATTGAAACATAAAGAGAGCATCATGAAGAATATGATTAGCACATTTAAGTCTAACCCACTTCCTATGCATAGGGATTTTGTGAGCAAACAACTTATGGGAACAACTGTTGGAAATATGCTCTAGAGGCAATAATAAATTAGTTATTATTATTATATTTCCTTGTTCATGATAATCGTTTATTATCCATGCTATAATTGTATTGATAGGAAACTCAGATACATGTGTGGGTACATAGACAACACAATGTCCCTAGTAAGCCTCTAGTTGACTAGCTCGTTGATCAATAGATGGTTACGGTTTCCTGACCATGGACATTGGATGTCGTTGATAACGGGATCACATCATTAGGAGAATGATGTGATGGACAAGACCCAATCCTAAGCCTAGCACAAAGATCGTGTAGTTCGTATGCTAAAGCTTTTCCAATGTCAAGTATCATTTCCTTAGACCGTGAGATTGTGCAACTCCCGGATACCGTAGGAATGCTTTGGGTGTACCAAACGTCACAACGTAACTGGGTGGCTATAAAGGTGCACTATGGGTATCTCTGGAAGTTTATGTTGGGTTGGCACGAATCGAGATTGGGATTTGTCACTCCGTGTGACGGAGAGGTATCAATGGGCCCACTCGATAGGACATCATCATAATGTGCACAATGTGACCAAGGGGTTGATCATGGTATGATGTGTTACAGAACGAGTAAAGAGACTTGCCGGTAACGAGATTGAACAAGGTATCGGGATACCGACAATCGAATCTTGGGCAAGTACAATACATGTAGACAAAGGGAATTGTATACGGGATTGATTGAATCCTCGACATCGTGGTTCATCCGATGAGATCATCGTGGAACATGTGGGAGCCAAAATGGGTATCCAGATCCCGCTGTTGGTTATTGACCGGAGAACGTCTCGGTCATGTCTGCATAGTTCCCGAACCCGTAGGGTCTACACACTTAAGGTTCGATGACGCTAGGGTTATAGGGAATAGATATACGTGGTTACTGAATGTTGTTCGAAGTCCCAGATGAGATCCCGTACGTCACGAGGAGTTCTAGAATGGTCTGGAGGTAAAGATTTATATATGGGAAGTCCTGTTTTGGTGACCGGAAAAGTTTCGGGTGCTATCTGTAACGTACCGGGACCACCGGGAGGGTCCCGGGGGTCCACCAGGTGGGGCCACCAGCCCCAGAAGGCTGCATGGGCCAAGTGTGGGAGGGGACCAGCTCCAGATGGGCTGGTGCCCCCCCCCCCCACCAAGGCCCAAGGTGCAGGGAAAGTGGGAAGGGGCAAACCCTAGGGCAGATGGGCCCTAAGGCCCACCCCAGGTGCGCCTCCCCCTCTCCCCCATTTGGCCGCCACCCTAGATGGGATCTGGGGCTGCCGCACCCCTTGGGGTGGGAACCCTAGAGGAGGCGCAGCCCCCTCCCTTTCCCCTATATATAGTTGAGGTCTAGGGGCTGCCCAACACACGAGAACATCTCCCTCTTGGCGCAGCCCTACCTCTCTCCCTCCTCGTCTCTCGTAGTGCTTGGTGAAGCCCTGCTGGAGTACCGCGCTCCTCCACCACCACCACACCGTCGTGCTGCTGCTGGACGGAGTCTTCCCCAACCTCTCCCTCTCTCCTTGCTGGATCAAGGCATGGGAGACGTCACCGGGCTGCATGTGTGTTGAACGCGGAGGCGTCGTGGTTCGGCGCTTAGATCGGAATCAACCGTGATCTGAATCGCTACGAGTACGACTCCTTCATCCGCGTTCTTGCAACGCTTCCGCTTAGTGATCTACAAGGGTATGTAGGTGCACTCCGCTTTCCCTCGTTGCTAGATTACTCCATAGATTGATCTTGGTGATGCATAGAAAATTTTGAATTTCTGCTACGTTCCCCAACAACAACAATCAACTAGCATAGGAAGGCAAAACAAGCATGACTTCAAAACTTTAAGCACATAGAGAGGAAACTTGATATTATTGCAATTCCTACAAGCATATATTCCACCCTCATAATAATTTTCAGTAGCATCATGAGTGAATTCAACAATATAACCAGCACCTAAAGCATTGTTTTCATGATCTACAAGCATAGGAATTTTATTACTCTCCACATAAGCAAAATTCTTCTCATTCGGAATAGTGGGAGTATCATAAGAGACTTGAATACTATAAATTGTTTCAACATTAAAAGAATAATGTTCAGCAAAAGGGTAATCATAATCATGACAAGTTTTATAAATATAATCATCACTACTTTTTTATAGCATAAGTTTCATCACAATAATCATCATAAGTAGAAACTTTGTTCTCATCATAATCGATTGAAACCTCTTCCGAAATAGTGGATACATCACTAAATAAAGTCATGACCTCTCCAAATCCACTTTCATTGTCGGGGGTGAACTGATCGTGCCCCACGAGCACCTATGGGACATGGATCCCTTGTGGTTCGGAGGGGGGCGGAGATTGCACAAAGAGCGGATCGAGGCGATGCACACGAGCGGATTTACCCAGCTTCGGAGCTCTCCGGAGAGATAATACCCCTACTGCTGCTTTGTGGATTATCTTGTGTTCTTGCTAGGGAGCAAAAATGGGAGCTACAAGACCTAGCCTGAGTGTGGTTTTGTATGAATGCGATGAACTAAGCTGGAGCTAGACCGAAACCAGCCGAACCCCTTCTACGTTGCCCTTGGGCCTCCTTTTATAGGCACAAGGGGTTACCACATGTGGCAAGTAGACAAGGTTACAATGGTAAAACATAGGTTGGTACACCGCTTTACAAAGTGTACAGTAATCTATACCTAACTCGACGGCAAGGGACAAGGGTCATCAATGCCCGTCTCGATCGCCTCAACAGTGTAACAGGGACCGTTAAGTGCACCTCCGTTACGCCATGATGGTAGCTTGTCGTGCCGTCGTCGCTACTCCCACTGGCTGCACAGCCCGTCGACACGCCAGAGCTTGGGAGAGCCCGTGGTGACACGTTGGCGGGTGAGCTGGAGCGGAGATGAAGAGAGGTCGCCGCCCGGCAAGCGCCTTGCCGCGGCAGGACCTTTGTCGCGCTTTGGGGTTCAGCGCCATTTCCTTCCTTCGGCAAGCTCCTCTTGCCGGGCCTTGTTTACCTTTGCGCTGAGTGGCCTTCCGGCAAGCTCCTCTTGCCGGGTCTTGACTACTTTGTTCTTGAATGGCTCCAAAGGAGCCGCTGAGGATCTTGGCGGACGCCCGGCAAGGCTTGTCGCGGGGACGCTGCAACTGCCCGTGCCCAGGTTTGGGGTACTAAGGTACCCCTACCTTGGTACACCGACAGGAGCCCCCGGGCCTGGGCCATACACGATGCCGAGCGGTGTTGGGCCAGGCCCAAAACAGGGCACGGGCACGCGCGGCCTGGGTCCAAACCAGATCCACTCCATATCCGCCGCGTCCCCCTGTAACGGCACGCGTCGATTCGGTGTCGTGGGGAAGTGGGCGGCGTGTGAGGTCGCCTCATCCGTCGCCTCAGTTCTGCACCTCCGCCACGTGGTTCTCATGCTCTCGGCGTCACGGGCGGTGGAAGTGGGAAGCTGGGCGTTGCGAGAGGCAGCAAGTCTGCTCCGATTCCTGCTCTCCCCATGCCCTGATTCGCTGAGCGGGGCGGCCGAGCCCCCACCTTGCTCCTTTTAAGAAGGGCGGAAGGGGAGCGCAGAAGCCCGCACTCTCCCATCCCTTCCTCTCCTCAGCTTATGCTCCCCTTTCTCCCATTCGCCATGGAGAAGGGGAACCTTGGTTCTCCATCGGTGGCGGCGAGGGTCGCTGCTAGACAGCGCACCCCTCCCAATCCCACGCCCGGGGTGGCAGAGCCAGCCACAAGGGGAAGAGGGAGGGGGCGAGGTCGTGGACGAGGTCGAGGAGCCCGGGGGAGAGGCGGACGAGGCGGCGCGCCGTCTCCGCCTCCGTCGGCGGTTCCCCTCCGGGGGCGAGGTCGTGGCCGAGTTCGAGGCGCTCGGGGAAGAGGAGGGCGGGGCGGCGCGCCGTCTCCGCCCCCGCCGGCGGTTCCCCTCCCATGGCGGTCCATAATGGGGACGACCCTTGCGAGTTCTTCGTCAAGCTGCGCCCGGCGCCTCGTCGTCGCCTCCGGCTTCCTGCTCCGTTTGCGAGCGCGATGGAGTCGGATCCACCCGAGACATTGAGATTGCACATGAGGGGCTGTGGGATCAGCGCACGCGAGTCCGCGTTATATTCCCAGCCCCTAATGTGATGTATCTTGATCGTGGGTGGAAGGCGTTACCCGCATCCACAACCTGCTGGCGGGGTTTACCCTCCATTTTAGTTAATGGAGGGTGATCTCCTCTCCGTCAAGGTCTTGGCGATCTTGGCACTTCGGGCGAGGTGCTGCGTGGATAGCTCCTCCGACAGCGAAGATTCCTCCTCGGCGAGAGTGGCGAGGAGGAGAGCGACAGCGACGACGAGGGTAGCGGGCCCAACTAGTTGTCGGGCGCCGCTCCGTGCGTCACCGGCGACCCCATCATCCGTGTCGCCGGATCCTTGAACTCCCGGGTGCGTCTCCTTGGGCGGGGCGTAGTGAGGCTGCGGAAGGGAAGAGGATGGAGACAAGGCCGTCAAGTCGGAGTACGAGGGCGTAGTGCCCTCGACAGCGTGCTGACGTCCTGCCGCCCCGTCTTCGAGCCCTCCTTCCGGCGCCACCGTCCCCGTCAAGCCCTCGGAGAGCCCGGCATGTTCCTTGGTGCCTTCGCACCTGTAGCTCAGCGTAAGCGCTCCTTTTTCCCTTCCGCCTCCTTAACCTACCTCCACGAAGATAGGGACGGAAAAAGGATTACGGCATCTTATCTTTTTAATTTGTAAGCCTTGGGCCTTATCGCATTTAAAACTTGTAATCCTCTCTTTCATGTTTTTCACTCTCACGGACTGTATCCGAGTAGAATGTTTTTAATGAAAGAGGATGTTTGAGAAAAGACGAAAGGCTTATCTGATACCGCAGCCCCGGCAACTCTGGCTTGCCGCAGCCCCGGCAACTCGGCTTGCCGCAGCCCCGGCAACTCGGCTTGCGGGGCTTGATGCTTGCGCACCTTTCTTCTCTTCGCTGTTATTTCAGTTCTAAAAGCGATTTAGCTAAGCGCGCGATAAGTTATTTTGTAATATACACTATCTTAGGCAATCGAATGCACTTATTATTTCCTTTGCTCGATTTCTTCCCTTGTATGTTTTTACCCTCGCTTTCGGGGAACTTGCGGTGCGAGCACCCTTGCCATGGCGCCGAGTGCGGAACTTCAGCAGCCTCTTTGGCGGGGTCGCTTCCGACAAGCAACCTTGTCGCGGACTAACCGCAGCTCACTTAAGTTGTTGAGCGGACTCGAAACAAAGTAAGGGCGCGACCAGTCACGATTTGGTTCCTCCGCGCACAGGTTTTCCATACAAAGTACTATCGTTCGAGGAAGATAACTTAAAAATTTAAAACTGGTCGTTTAAACTTAGCAACTTAGATTTTCTGTTGTCCATTTTCCGGCAAGGCGATAGTTCCTCGAGCGACGCTTGGCGGCCCACACTATTATCTTCTCCTCCCCCCCCCCCCCCCGGTTAACTTGTGGGCGGATGAACCTTCTTCTTGTTTGAGAAGAAAGAAGAGAAAATAAAGTTATGTAGCCTAGTGGCTCGTTATCGCTTACCGGATGTGGATGCTGCACAAAATGTTAGTAAGTACATGCATATAAGATTATGAGAGCATGTATTGACAAAATGTGCGCAACCATAGGCTTTACTGATGCGCGGGGTCTACGCCCGGCTTTGTACAAAGGATTACATGAAACAGCGGCAAGACTTGTACAAAGGGTGGTTGCGGAGCGGGTTCCGGCAACCGCTACTCGTCGGGTAAAACTTGCGAAGATGCTCTATGTTCCAGAATTGCTCACGAAGAGCCATCTTCGGTCTCAAAGCGGACAGCGCGGGCCTAGTGACTCGTTTCACCCGATAAGGGCCTTCCCACTTCGGCGTCAACTTGTTGGAATTCTTGGCGGATTGAGCGCTACGAAGAACAAGGTCGCCTTCCTCGAAGCTTCGGCATTAACTGCGGCTATGGTAGCGGCGCAAAGCTTGCTGGTAATGAGCAGCTCGTCTGACTCAAGACGATCTTCCTCGAGGAGCAGCGCGTCATCTTGTCGCAGCTGCTCTTGCTCAAGCTCATCATAAGCGAGCACTCGAGGTGACCCGTATCTGAGTTCCGTGGGGAGAACTGCCTCTGCTCCATAGACTAGAGCAAAGGGTGTCCGGCGATGGCTCGATTTGGCGTCGTCTGATCGACCAAGAACCACCGGCAGCTCCTCGATCCAGTTCCTTCCGCACTTGTGCAGCTCAGTCGAAAGTTCGGTCTTGAGTCCTCGCAGCACTTCAGCGTTTGCTCTCTCGCTTGACCGTTGCTTCTCGGATGAGCAACGGAAGCAAAGCAGATCTTGGCGCCAAGATCTTGGGCGTCTTGCATGAAGGTGCGACTTCGTGAACTGTGTGCCGTTGTCGGTGATGATCTAGTTAGGAATCCCAAAGCGGCAAACAATTGACTGAAGAACTTGACGGTGGATCGTCTTGTCACCTTCCTCACTGGTTCCACTTCCGGCCACTTTGTGAACTTGTTGATTGCGGTACAAGTATTCAAAGCCCCGACAGCTTTCGGGGAAGGGGCCGAGATGTCGAGCCCCTGACCGAGAAGGGCCAGGATAAAGGGATCGTCTGGAGAGCTTGAGCTGGCTGGTGTATCTGTCTTGAATGGGCCTGCACGCTTCACACTTGGTTACTTGTGCGATTGCATCTGGAGGGCTTCGGCGGAAGAAACCTTGCCGGAAAGCTTTGCGGCAAGTGCTCTTCTTGCCAATGTGGTGACCACATATGCCTCCGTGTATCTCTGCCAACAGCTTCGTCCATCTTCCCGCAAATACACTTCAATTTCACTCCGTTGAGTCTTCTTACATGCAGGATGTTGTCAACAAACTGGTACATACTTGATTTGCCGGGCTACTTTTCCGCTTCTTCTTGCTCTTGGAAGTTCTCTGTCTCAGGAAATGGGCGATCTGTTGTGCCCATGTTGGAGCACTCGTGGCTCGACAACAAGGACTAAAGGCTCATCCATCACTGCGGGACCATTAGCTTCTCGGCAAGGACCTGCGGGTCCGCCGAGCTCGATGATCCCCTTCAAGCTTGCGAGCTAAGCTTGTCGGGGCGTTGCTTCAACGATACAAACTGCATGGTTTGTCGGAGCAGATTGCTCCTCGGTGATACTTGCGTCGGTTTTAGGGACCTTCTTGGCGGCGGCTTCGAGAGCTCTGCCGGAAAGTAGTCGCCGAAACCAATTTTCTCTTTTGCTCTGTCCTGTTGATGGTGTCACGGTTGGCTGAGTCGGCTTGAGCACAAAATCCTGGTTCCACGGGTAACTTAAGTGCGGCACATTTGGAGAGGCCATCAGCTATATCATTCTGCGCTCTTGGAACGTGTTCCATTTGCAAGCCTTCAAAGTGCTCTTCCAGCTTCCTCACTTCATCGACGTACGCTTCCATCAACGAACTCTGATAATCTTTATTTACTTGGTGGACGACGAGTTGCGAGTCTCCCCTGACAATGAGCTTCTTGATCCCAAGGTCCACCGCAATCCTGAGACCGGCAAGAAAGCCTTCATACTCTGCAGTATTATTTGTTGCTTGTTCCTTGGGAAAGTGCATTTGGACTATGTATTTGAGGTGCTCCCCGGTGGGTGCGATAAGCAGCACGCCGGCACCGGCGCCTTGCAGCGAGAAGGCACCGTCAAAATACATCAGCCATTCTTTATTTGCCTCCTTGACGGGGATGCTCGTCTCCGGAATCTCTTCATCCTGCGTTGGCGTCCACTCTGCTATGAATTCTGCCAATGCCCTGCTCTGTATAGTTGAAGTGCTTTCGAACTTGAGACCAAAGCTTGACAGTTCCAGCGCCCACTCAACAATCCTGCCTGTTGCTTCTGGATTTTGCAAAATCCTCTTGATGGAAGCGAGTGACAACTGTTATCTCATGTGCTTGGAAGTAATGGCGCAGCTTTCTCGAGGCCATGAGGAGGCGAAAAGTAGCTTCGCACACCGTAGTACCTTGATCTAGCCCCTGCGAAGGGAACCGACAAAGTATCTTGGCGCTGCACCATCTTCTTGATATCTTTTCGCAACCTGCGCTGATCCGTCCTTATCGGGACGAGCTTGACGGTGAAGCCCTTGCTTGTCCTTTGGGTGCGCTTGCCTCGGTTGCGGCTCATCATCGCCTCCTCTCCGCTACTAACGCAGCACTAACCACTTGATTGGTTGCCGCTATATACAGCAACAACTTCTCTTGTGACTTAGGTGCGACAAGTATTGGGCGGAGGACAAGTATCTCTTCAAGTCTGCAGCGCAGCCTCCGCCGGAGTCCATTTCATTGGACCTGCCTTTTCAAAATCTTGAAAAGCGGCGAGGCGCGTTCAACAGAACTTAGAGATGAACCTCTTGAGCAGCCACGCAACCGCAAGCCTTGACATCCTTGACGCGCTTTGGTGCTTGATCGCTCAATGGCCTTGATCTTGTCGGGATTGGCTTCAATTCCCGCTGAGATACAAAGAACCGAGAAGCTTGCGGAAGGGACTCCAAACACGCACTTCTCGGGGTTGAGCTTGAGGTTGATCTTGCGCGGGTTTGCAAGCGTCTCATCAAATCTTGAACCAGGGTTGCCTGTCTTTGCTCTTGACCACTATGTCATCCATGTAGGCTTCTACATTTCGTGTATCGAGGTCCAAAAGCATCATGGACTACCCTTGCAAAGGTTGCACCAGCATTCTTCAAACCGAAAGGCATCCGTATAAAGCGATCGTGCCACATGGTGTAATGAATGCGGTTTCTCTTCATCCTCTTACGCCATGAAGATCGATGATATCCTGAATATGCATCAAGAAACGAAAGCAGATCACATCCAGCCGTCGAGTCAACAATCTGGTCGTCTGCGGCAAGGAAATGGGTCCTTGGGACAAGCTTTATTAACATCTGTGAAGTCAATACAAAGTCTCCATTTCCCATTAGCCTTGCGTACCACTACGGATTGGCCAACCACGTGGGGTGGAGGACTCCTCGACAAGCCCTGCTGCTTCCAATTTCTTGATTTCTTCGCTATGAACTCTTGGCGCTCCACCGCATGTTTCCTAACTCTTTGCTTGACGGGCGGCGTGAGGACGAACAGCTAGGTGGTGCTCAATTACTTTCACAGGAACACGGGGATGTCAGATGGTTGCCATGCAAACACATCGACATTCGCCCGCAGAAAACAACGAGCTCGCTTTCCTATTTAGGATCAAGCGTGGCACTGATGGTGAAGGTACCACCAGTGCCGTCCTCCTTGGCGGGCACCTTCTTGGTCTTTGGCGGAGCTGCCATCGTCTTGTTGCACTTGCCGGTGGAGCTCGATGGTGCGTCCTCGACGGTGGCGCTGCACTCCGAAGAGGTGCGCTTGCCGGAGTGGGCAACAGAGCTCTTTCCGGACCTAGTGGTTTTCTTCTTCCCCCCGGGAGCTTCAGCGGTAAGTGGTTTGTTATCCGTCGCGGCTGCTGCGTCCCGGTAAATCTTGTCGGCGCAGATAAGTGCATCTTTCTTGTCGCCATGGACAGAAATGACACTTATCGGGCCGGGCATCTTGAGCAGGTTGTAAGCATAATGAGAGGCGCCATGAACTTGGCGAGTCTTTGGGCGGCCAAGTATGCCATTGTAGGGCAATGGGAAGTCGGCGACGTCAAGCGTGACCCTCTCGGTTCTAAAGTTGAGCTCGCTGCCGAATGTTACCGCAACGTGATCTTCCCTTTGGGCTTGCTCCTTCTGGGTTGATTCCTTGGAAAGTACCAGTTTCTTGAGCTCATTGTCGGGGATCTGAAGTTTACGGAGCACTGCAGAGGAGATCAAATTCAGGCCGCCCGCCGTCAACCAACATCTTTGTGACCTTGAGGTTGCGGATGGTTGGTGAGACCAACATCGGCAGGCACCCGATTGCGGTGATGCGATCGGGTGATCCTCAATGTCAAAGATGATGGGCGTCTTGGACCATTTCGGAGGTTTGCGTGACTCTATGGATGGTTCTCTGCGTTGACCTCACGCATCCATTGCTTGAGTTGGCGGTGCGAGGTATGCGAGAGACGCACCACCGTCGATGCAAAGGACCTCCGTTGCCTTTTGAAACTCCTGCTCATCGGTCTCATCGTCTTCATCGTCCTCGTCATCTTCATCTTCATCTTCTTCCTTGTCGCGCCACGGGAGGTCTGTCTCCTTGCCGCTGCTTGGCCTTGCCAAGCGTCCTCCTCGACCGGGTCTCTTCTTACTTGCTGCACCTGCACCTTCTTGGGCTTTCTCCTTGTCTACGCTCGTATTCAGCTCTCGTAGCTCAACAAGCTGCTCGACTTTTTGTAGCTCGGAGATCGTGGCCCTTAGTGCGGTGGATTTTACTGATCTTGCTTGTTGGGCTGTCGGGCTTGTCGGCCGCCACAGCTTGGCGGTCGGCGTCAACGGCAACCTCCTTGCCGGAGCCACCGGCCTTGGCTTTGTTGGCGGCACCATCCTTACCGGACTGCTCGACAACTAGTACTTCTTGGTTTTCTTCCTCCTGTTGTTCCGCCACGGCTATTCCTTGCAGGCGATCCCTCACCGTCGATTCTGCTCCCACATTCTCTCTGGGAGTCTTCTTCCTTCTTCAGTAGCGTGCACACTTGTCGGCCAGGGCGTGAGAGCTCGTGGCGTCTTTCACTTTGCACATCGCCATCTCCTCCTCATCCTGCGATTTCGTACATTCGATGGAATGCACCGATCACTGCAGCAGGTGGGCGTCTGGGATGTTGTAGTGCACTCGATTGAATCTCGGATGAATTTGCGCGAGACTCACCTCCTTCAGGGCAAGCAGGTGGAGATCACTCTCCGGCCATGAGGCTTGTGGCGCTGTGAAGGCGCCAACAAACTGGTGGCACAAATCTGCCCAAGAAGAAATAGAGCCATCCGGCAGGTGCATGAGCCAAGATCTGACGTTTGGCTTGAGCACCAAGGGAAATTAGTTGGCGAGGATCTTGTCGTCTCGTCCCCCCGCAGCTTGCACCGCGATGGTGTAGATGCTGAGGAACTCCGATGGGTGTGTCCTGCCGTCGTACTTCTCCGGCACGTCTGGTTTGAAGTTTTTCTTGTCGGGCCACCGGACTTGCCGCAGCTCACGAGTGAACGCAGGGTAACCCACCGCGTACGGCAAGTCGCCTGGTTCCCTTGGCGCGTGCATATCGACAGTGGGCCCGACGCGCTGGTCAGATTGACGGCGCGCTTCTCTTCGGCGCTCGATACGGGTTCGAGCGTCCTCTTCTTGCCGTTCCCGAAGAACTTGGCGTTGGTGGCGACGAGCTCGTGGATCCGACGACGCTGTGGAGTCGCCGTCGAGGTGGATCCGGCGAGTCGGCGATCTTGGCCTTCGGGAAGGGGAGTGTACGGTGGGTGCACCCCCGCAAGTCTCGTCGCCATCGGCTCGCGCCTTGTCGCCTCGCCGCGGCTGCGGCACTTTCGGTTGCCAGCGGGGCGTCGCCGTTAAGCGGCCGATGAGACTCTGGTGTGGCCCTCCATTCGTCGACCTTATCGGCCGTTGGAGGGTAATCTAAAGCAAGCGAGCTCTTGCCAAGGCTTCCGCTGGTGTGGTTGGCGGCAACGGCGTGCGGGCGAAGAACGGATGTGCTCGGAATCCTAACCATGTTAGGAGGAGCAGCATCCCGCCTAAACGACCGTACTCCACTCGTGCGGCATCTTTGAGGTGCATGCGGGTCTCGAGGGCCTCGGGATCCTCCAAATGCGTGGCCTTGATACAATGGCGTATGGTGCCGCTGCGTATCATGACGCTGTCATCCCCAAGGCCTCCTGCGATGGACGCGGTGCGGTCGGACGTAACGCTGCGCCGCCTTGTCCTTGGACCTGGCGGCATCGTGGGCTCTCTCGACGACGCCGGTCCCTCCGCCAGCGTTTCCCCCACCGCCTGATGGCTCCGGTGGTGGTGGGTTCGACGCGGACGGCTCAGCTGCTGCCGAAGGCTTCTTCTTCGGCGCCATGTCGACGAAGATGTCGATGGAGTTGCTCGTGCGACCGCCGGATCGGGTTCGCACAGCCTCGACGCCCCCTACCTGGCGCGCCAAAGATGTCGGGGGTGAACTGATCGTGCCCCACGAGCACCTATGGGACCTGGATCCCTTGTGGTTCGGAGGGGGGCGGAGATTGCACAAAGAGCGGATCGAGCGATGCACACGAGCAGATTTACCCAGCTTCGGAGCTCTCCAGAGAGATAATACCCCTACTGCTGCTTTGTGGATTATCTTGTGTTCTTGCTAGGGAGCAAAAATGGGAGCTACAAGACCTAGCCTGAGTGTGGTTTTGTATGAATGTGATGAACTAAGCTGGAGCTAGACCGAAACCAGCCGAACCCCTTCTACGTTGCCCTTGGGCCTCCTTTTATAGGCACAAGGGGTTACCACATGTGGCAAGTAGACAAGGTTACAATGGTAAAAACATAGGTTGGTACACCGCTTTGTACAGTGTATAGTAATCTATACCTAACTCTGACGGCAAGGGACAAGGGTCATCAATGCCCGTCTTAGTCGCCCGAACAGTGTAACAGGGACCGTTAAGTGCGCCTCCGTTCGCCACGATGGTAGCTTGTCAGCGCCGTCTGTCGCTACTCCCCGCTGGCTGCACAGCCCGTCGACATGCGTACTTGGGAGAGCCTCGTGGTGACACGTTGGCGGGTGAGCTGGAGCGGAGATGAAGAGAGGTCGCCCGCCCCGGCAAGCGCCTTGCCGCGGCAGGAACCTTGTCGCGCTTGGGGGTTCAGCGCCCGCCAAGCCTTCCCGGCAAGCTCCTCTTGCCGGGGCCTTGTTTACCTTTGCGCCCTGAGTGGCCTTCCCGGCAAGCTCCTCTTGCCGGGGTCTTCACTGCTTTGTTCTTGAATGGCTCCAAAGGAGCCGCTGAGGATCTTGGCGGACGCCCGGCAAGGCTTGTCGCGGGGACGCTGCAACTGCCCGTGCCTAGGTTCGGGGTACTAAGGTACCCCTACCTTGGTACACCGACATTCATAATTATCACTATAATATTCAACATCCTCCAATATTGTGGGATCACTACTTCCTAAAGTTGACACTCTTCCAAACCCACTTTCATCAATATAATCATCATAAGTAGGAGGCATGCTATCATCATTATAAATTTGCATATCAAAACTTGGGAGACTAAAAATATCATCTTCATTAAACGTAGCATCCCCAAGCTTGGCACAAGCATTAATTGCAGCAAATATATTCTCAAAAACATCATCTTCATCAAACATAGCATCCCCAAGCTTGGGCCTTTTCATATCATAAGCATAATCACTCTCATCATTAATAGTATGGATAGCACCACTAGTATAGCAAACATTATCATATTCTTTCGAGCAAGTGCCAAAAAGGTTTTCAAGATCATAAGGAGTGTCATTATCTTCCCAATCATAATCATCACAACAAGCAATAGATATAACGAGATCATCATCAAGTGCATCATCTTCCACAATTATTTATGATTCATTTTCATGAGGCACAACAATAATAGGAGAAACATTATTTGGGAGAGATACCTTTTTACCTCTCTTCCTTTTTCTTTTATTCTTCTTCACCACATCATGTGTGGGTTCAATCCTCTTTTTGGAGCTCCTTATTAATGAGATTGGTTGAATAGAAGGCTCCTCCTAGTTACCTGATTCATCATAAGAAATAATACGAGGATATTGGGAAGTCTCTTTCCTTTCATTAGTATTCTCTTCATCCTCTATTTGTTTTCTTTTCTTTATGTAATTGGCAATATAAGGATTTTCAATGCAATTCACTGCACAATACATATAAATTTCCTCTAGATCAAATTCAAAAAGTTTATAACGGGAAAATTCTGGAAGATAATTAGTCATACGTTTCATTTCTTCGTAGCCCCTACGCAAACTAAGTTCATAATAATGTGCAAGGGAAATCAAGTCATCACAACTTTTGGACACGATTAGATCATGAAACAATTTGCATCGGATAGTTAAATGACCCTGTTCATTGCAAAGTTCACAAGTACGGCCAAGAAAATTTAAATTTTCAGCACAAACATCTAGCCTTTATTGCAACAATTTAGTTTCTAAATGCTTATGCCTCTTGCAATATCTATCTTCCCTATTTGGTGTGTACTTGCAAACCCAATACACTCCACAAAAATCGACATGCTTATAAGAGATATTTTCATCATGAGTAGTGCAATCATCATTAGTACCATGGATATTCAAGGATTTCATACTAACAACATTGCAATCATGCTCATCATTCAAAGATTTAGTGCCAAACATTTTATTGCATTCTTCTTCTAACACTTGGGCACAATTTTCCTTCCCATCATACTCACAAAAGATATTAAAAAGATGAAGCGTATGAGACAAACTCAATTCCATTTTTTTATATAATCTTGTTTTATTAACTAAACTAGTGCTAAAACAAGAAACAAAAAGATTCGGCTGCAAGATCTAAAGATATACTTCAAGCACTCACCTCCCCGGCAACGGCGCCAGAAACTGCTTGATGTCTACTACGCAACCTTCTTGTAGACGTTGTTGGGCCTCTAAGTGCAGAGGTTTGTAAGACAGTAGCAATTTTCCCTCAAGTGGATGACCTAAGGTTTATCAATTCGTGGGAGGCGTAGGATGAAGATGGTCTCTCTCAAGCAACCCTGCAACCAAATAACAAAGAGTCTCTTGTGTCCCCAACACACCCAATACAATGGTAAATTGTATAGGTGCACTAGTTCGGCGAAGAGATGGTGATACAAGTGCAATATGGATGGTAGATAAAGGTTTTTGTAATCTGAAAATATAAAAACAGCAAGGTAACTAATGATAAAAGTGAGCGTAAACGGTATTGCAATGCTTTGAAACAAGGCCAAGGGTTCATACTTTCACTAGTGCAAGTTCTCTCAACAATAATAACATAATTGGATCATATAACTATCCCTCAACATGCAACAAAGAGTCACTCCAAAGTCACTAATAGCGGAGAACAAACGAAGAGATTATGGTAGGGTACGACACCACCTCAAAGTTATTCTTTCCAATCAATCCGTTGGGCTATTCCTATAAGTGTCACAAACAGCCCTAGAGTTTGTACTAGAATAACACCTTAAGACACAAATCAACCAAAACCCTAATGTCAGCTAGATACTCCAATGTCACCTTAAGTATCCATGGGTATGATTATACGATATGCATCACACAATCTCAGATTCATCTATTCAACCAACACATAGAACCTCAAAGAGTGCCCCAAAGTTTCTACCGGAGAATCAAGACGAAAACGTGTGCCAACCCCTATGCATAGGTTTATGGGCGGAACCCGCAAGTTGATCACCAAAACATACATCAAGTGAATCATGTGATATCCCATTGTCACCACATATACGCACGGCAAGACATACATCAAGTGTTCTCAAACCATTAAAGACTCAATCCGATAAGATTACTTCAAAGGGAAAACTCAATCCATTACAAGAGAGTAGAGGGGGAGAAGCAACATAAGATCCAACTATAATAGCAAAGCTCATGATACATCAAGATCATATCACCTCAAGAACACGAGAGATAGAGAGAGAGATCAAACACATAGCAACTGGTACATACCCTCAGCCCCGAGGGTGAACTACTCCCTCCTCGTCATGGAGGCGCCGAGATGATGAAGATGGCCACGGTGAGGATCCCCCCTCCGCGAGTCTTGCGAACAGGTCCCGATTGGTTTTGGTGGCTCTGAGGCTTGCGGCGGTGGAACTCCCGATCTATTCTGTTCCCCGAAGTTTTTAGGGTATATGGAGATATATAGGCGGAAGAAGTACGTCAGGGGAGCCACGAGGGGCCCATGACGGTGGAGGGCGCGCCCTAGGCGGGTGGGCGCGCCCCCTACCTCGTAGCTCCCTCGTTTCTTTCCAGGCGTGCACTCCAAGTCTATCGGGTAGCTTTCCTTCCAAAAGTAACTTCTCCAGAAGGTTTCATCCCGTTTCGACTCCGTTTGATATTCCTTTTCTTCGAAACACTGAAACAAGGGAAAAACAGGAACTGGCACTGGGCTCTGGGTATATAGGTTAGTCCCAAAAATAATATAAAAGTGCATAGTAAATCCCATAAAACATCCAAGATGGATATTATAATAGCATGAATACTTCATAAATTATAGATACCTTGGAGACGTATCACAGACGCGCAGCCCGGCATCCTTGCCTGGATGGGGAGCTGCGCCTGGTGAGCGGCTATCGCCGCGCATGGCCCGTGCGTCCTGCAGTTCCTGAGTGGCCTTGGCAATGAACTCCTAAGTGGTGGGCACTCCTTGCCCTGTGTTCTCCAGAGGGAAACGTGTCACGAAGCACGCCTCCAAGTGGTGCCCAAGCGCCTCCCTCGTGAGGTTGGCAAGGTCTGAGGCCCTCCAGAAGAGAGCCCCCGAGCTCTTCCCGAGGAGGGCACCGGGCGCGCCTTCCTATGCGATGGAAGGAGGCGCCCCTGAAGCGGGCACTGATCCTGACGAGGCTCCAGCTGCGTCGCTGCCCTCCTGAGATCCTGCTCGGCGCAGCTGCTTCTTCTTCTTGGGGAGGGCCTCAGGAAGGCCCTCGCTTTTGCGGTCGGGGTCGTTGATTGCTGCAGCTTGGAAGGCGCGCTCGAGGGAGCACACCGCATCTCTCTCTTCACATGGGACCGTGATGATTCCGCCGCTTCCCGGCATCTTGAGGACGTTGTAGCCGTGATGGGTGACTGCCATGAACTTGGCCAGGGCTGGATACCCGAGGATGGCGTTGTAAGGCAGGCGGATGTGGGCGACGTCGAAGTCGACGAGCTCGATGCGGTATTTCTTGCGCTCCCCAAAGGTGATAGGCAGGCGGACCTGCCCTATCGATGTGGTGGAGCCGTCAGTCACTCTTGAGAAAGGCTTGGTAGGCTCAAGCTGCTCATATGGCACTTTGTAACATCCCAAAATTCTAAATTTTGGAATGTTATATTAAATAAATAACTATGCTTGATTGTCTGATTGTTGGTTTGATGGATTGAGTGAAACTGATTGAAATTTGAAACTTTTGAAAGTTGAATGAGAGGGAATGAAATGACTTTCCCAAACTTTCCCTCTTGCATTTTTGGATCCCAATTGAACTCAAGTTCATTGCAACACCAAAAACCTAGAAGTGAAGATGACATGACTTCTTCCATTTTGAAATGAATAGGGTTTTGGAAAAAGAATTGAATTTCATTTGGGAAGTTTTCAAATCCAAAGCTTTATGCAACTCAATGATTTTCATGAGGGAAGATAAAATGACTTCTTCAATTATATGAAATAGGAGTTGGAAGTTATAATGAATCAAGTTGAAACTCATTTGAAAGTGCTTTGAAACCCTCTTTCAAATTTTGAGTTTTGAATTTGAATTTCAAACTTTGGCATGTGGGAAACATTTCAAAAACTAAGCCTGATAAATACTTGATCAAAAGTATGAGAGGAGCAAACATGACACTCCAAAAATATCAGAGGAAACAATGCCAAAAGATTTGGATTCGAATCTGAAATTTATTTGAATTTGAAAAAAATAGATTTTTATGAAGTTTGGATTTTGCCTTTGGAAAAATGTTCAAATGAAAGGGAATATTCCCCTGATCATTTTGGTATATATATACCCTATATAAAATATTTATAGTTTAGGTTTTATTTTTGTTTTGTTTTAATTAAAAATAAAGAAAACCCCCCTCAAGGCGCCACCAAACCACCCAGTGCCCAGCCAGCCCAGCCCCCTCCCAGCAGCCCTTTTGAGGCCCAGCCTCCATTGAGCCCAGCCAGCAGGCCAGCCAGCCACCGAGCCAGCCCAGCTCGCCTCACCCCTCGCCCGCTTCATGAAACCCGTTGGCATCGGTCGACCGCTCCCCTCGCCTCTCTCTCTCTCACTGCCCATGGGACCACCCCTTCTTCCTCCCCGCCCCACGCCACGTCGCCCATGGGATCGCCGGATCCCGAAGGATCCGGGATGCCGATTGCCTCCCCCGATTCCCTTCCTTCCCCGACGAGGCCCCCGCCCTATAAAGCCCCCTCCCCGCACCCCGTTTTCCCCCTCGCCCCCTCGCCGGACCTCCTCTCCCTCCCGCTCGTGCTCGCCGGAGCCGAAGCCCGCACCGCCGCCATTGTCGCCGCCGACGACGCCCTAGCCCTCCCCGACCACCCCCGACGCCACCAGACCACTCACCGACCTCCCCCGCACCCGCACGGCGACTCCCTCGAGCTCACCGACGCCCGGAAGCCCCGACGCACTCCCGCCGCCGCCGCCGCCGTCGCCGGACTCCGATGCGTCGTCGGGATCATCCTCCCCGTCCGATCCATCTTAGACGGCCACGATTAGAACCCCAAGGGGTATGATTTATTAAAAGAACCGGCGGTTCGTCCGGTTTATTGTTAGGGTTTTAGTCGTTTAGCGGCCCGTTTTTAGTTTTAACCGAGGCCCGTTTAGCCTATCTAACATACGAGGGCAAAGATAGGCCCATTAGGCCTTTTTCTTTTATTTGATTTTCTGTTTTAGCGAATAGTTTCAATTTTCAAAAATGTGTATCTTTTATTCTGTTTAATATTTTTGAGTGATTCTTTTTTGTTGGATTGCAAATTTTAGGTAGTTTCTGAAAAACATATATTTAGCTATGTTAAAATAATTAAAAATGCTTTAATATTGTTTTAGTCAGAATAGCAAATCTGCTATAACTTTAGTTAGAAAAATTATTTTGCATGATTATTTTTGCCATCACTTTATTTTGACATTGCCAAGCCCTAGAAATTAATTTGGGTATTTTAGGATTAATAAATAATTAATTCTAGGCAGAATCCTATTAATCCTAATTAATTGACTAGTTCTGTTTTCCTAATTAATTAATTAGTAAATTAATTTATTTTTAACTTGTGATTAGTTATTCTAGGTTAGTTTCTGTTATTCCATTAGATGAACTTTTATTTGTAATTAATAAAAGTTTTAAATTAATTTTCTTAATGGAAATTGGATTAGGCCTAAAATGAGTTTTATAATAGCTTTTAAATTAATTCTTTTTGCTCCTAGTTGCTTAATGAATCCTTTTCTGTTTAGTTAACCTAAAACCATGACTAGGTTGTGTTAGAAAATTTTTGTTATATAAAAACTATTTTAGCTATTGTTTGGAGTAGGAAAAACTTTGAAGTGGCCTTTCTTTGAGTTTTTCTTTTGGATTTGGTTTTGGTTGTTTTGTTGTGGTATGTTACTTTTGTTATGTTGTGTTTTGTGATCCTATTGCTATGAGCTTATTATAGTTATTGTTGCCTCGGTAGAATTTCCGGAGTGCGAAGATTACTACTACGAAACCCTAGTTCTTTCGAAGATCGTCAACCAGGCAAGTTCACTTTGATCATTGCTTTCATACCTATGTTTTTATTGCATTTAGTGGCACCTTTGCAACCACCCCTCAGTAGTGTTATTGAATCCTTGTAGTTGAGTAGTATGCATGAGGTAGGAACCCACCACCCTGTTACCAAGCCGGGGCGTTATTTATTTTAATGCTACGCTATAGTAGGCGGGGTTTGGTATGAGTGCTCGGGAGTGGTGTGAGAATGGAGGCTCTACGTCAATGGCGACAACTCCGTGATGGAAATCTGCAAGGACTGCATCTTCAAGACCTCAAGACTTCAAGACTCGAGACAGGTTTCAATACACACTCTTGGGTGAAGGACGGTTGACGGGCAGCCTGGAGAAACCAGTGGTTGGCGGGATGCATGGAGAAGCGCCATGACATCTCGCGAAAGCTTCACCCAGACTCAAAGAGACGGAAGAATACTTCACGCCGAAGCTTACATGCAACCGCAAGTCATTATGGGCTCTGGCTTGGTTGACCTTGGTTGTGACTCTGGTGGGGCGGTACTAGCAGATGTAGAAGGACGGTAGGATTGGATGGGTGCGGACGGTGGTCGGAGGAACTCTTTGGAAGACCATGTTTGGTCATCTTGTTCTCAAACACTCAAGTGCGAGAACGTAAAGAGAGGGATCGAATCTTGCGGGTAAAGTGTACAAACCTCTGCGAGGGTTATAACCTAATCGATTAGCCGTGTCCCGATTACGGACAATTTGAGCCTCTGGACTTGGATCTATTTCGAACTCTCAACACGGATGATAACTTAATTGTGGGCAACTTATGATGATTTTGGGCTATGAGACATCGGTTGGCGGAACCATGTCATGATAGAAAATTCCATAGTACAGATTTCATTTATTCCTTTGATGTAGGGAAAATAAAACCAGCTTTTACATAAACAAAACTCGAATCTGAGCCACAAAGCCATACTGCATATAGTATAGTTTATCATCTGTTTTCTCTTATTGTGATCTTGCGGTACATTCAATGTCTTGACCTACACGGCTGCAACGTATCATGTTGCAGATATTTCTCGACAGTAAGAGTTACGATCTGAGGTTACGGTCTACACTCAACTTGCCGATGGC
This sequence comes from Aegilops longissima, assembly GCA_021605205.1. Taxonomy (NCBI): domain Eukaryota; kingdom Viridiplantae; phylum Streptophyta; class Magnoliopsida; order Poales; family Poaceae; genus Aegilops; species Aegilops longissima. The sequence goes on along the minus strand of JAHIAM010005766.1, from coordinate 73 downwards.
GTTGATGGGACTCCACACCCGTTTGATTGTTTCCGCTGATTATTATGAGGTATATATCATTTCGTTATTTATA
>JAHIAM010005765.1:0-44501 GCA_021605205.1 Aegilops longissima | reverse complement strand
AAGAACCACTACGACAGTTCTGGTTGAGCTGGGTTGAGCACCCCGCTGGAGAAAGCTAAACTGGACCGTCATGATAGGGCGAGAGCCGGTCGCTGTTCGAGAGGTTTTTCGGGTCCCTAAAGACTTATGCCGCTAGAGTGAGGAACCGCATTGTCCGCCAAGGCGTGATAGCGCCTCAACTCTGTCTTCCGAATACTAGGGGCTTCACTTAAATTTAAAATTATAGTATTCTATGGCTAAGGAGAGTGTTCAAGCATTATAAGTCCGTTGTCTTGTTCGCTATGCTGAGCGCCTCTCGACGGACCCAAGAATGGGAACAAGAGTGCTCAAGTTTATCCCAAACACCCCAGACTCGTGGTATGGGGCTGAAGCCAACGACTTGCCATCTCTCAAATTTGATAAACGTCATATGTAAGGTAATATTTAAATTAACAAGCTGCTGTTTAGCGATATGAACAAGTTTTCAGCAGATGTGATAACAAATGCAATCTATTCAAAAATTACATCTTTGGAGCACTTCGTTCTTATACGGGCGGCACCTTCAGATGCCTCATAGTACATTTCGGGCGCATGATGCTCCTTGCCCTTCGTGGGTTCCGTCTCGTCACAAGCTCAAGATCCAGCTTACCCCAGTGCACTTTAGCACGGGCAAGGGCCCGACGGCACCTTCAATGCAGACGGAGCGCTTGATGACTTCAATCCATGGACAAAGGCCCACCACCGCCGCAGACTAGCCCAAAGTAGCTCCTGTGCATGGCTTCCATGGCCACACCAACTATGAGGCCTTTCATGGCCTGTTCGGGCGACCTTAGGAGCTCGACCAGCTGCTTCAGCTGGTCGCTTAGGGGCACGATGTCCGCCTCAGCCAGATCGAGACCGTAACACCTTTTCCGGCCGAGCCCCTCCTTGGCGCGAGAACGCAGCATGAGACACACTACGGGCAGATCCGCGAATGCCCCGGAGAGCTGAACCGGTAAGTAATAGGTAATTCACTTTCACATGCTTGCTTTGCATAAAGAATGCCTTACCCGCCGCTATCTTCTTTAATGATTCAATTGAGGGCTTTTTGGCTTCGCCTTAGCGGTTTTGGCACCTCAAGAGCCGAGGCAATCTCGGACTCGAAGTTCGAAGTCACGCCCAAACTCGTGTGTTTTTTCACGAGAGCCCGGAGCTCTTGCCGCACCTCCACCACCCGGCCTCCTACTTCTCTCGCTGGGTGCGCCCACGGCCGCCTTTGCTTTCGCCAGGACACCGCTTCCTTCGTGGTCGCCACCTCGCTCGTGGCCCCTACAATACCCACATTATTCCTGTCATTTTTGCAACCAAATCCTTTCTATAAGGTATTTCTTTGATAAGGTATTACTTACCTTCCTTGTCCTCGAGCTGCTTGGCAAGGCCGAGCTCGCTCGACCGCCGAGGCTCGCTTCAATGCATTGACCTCCGCAGTTAGTGCGGCAGAGGTCGCAAGCAGCCTGCATTCCCATATTGACATACTTATGTTAGACTCCATGATATCTTTTTAGATCCTTAGTCCAGCTTTTCTTTCCAACACCGAACTAAGCATCGGGGCTACTGTCTATGCGGTAATATTTTTACATATTCAAAACTTACCTCAAAGCCTCATTAGAAGGCTGGTACAGTCAATACCAGCCCGCTTCTTATGGATCGAACTTTCTGGATCACCACACTCATAACAAGCACGGTGCTCGTCGATGGAGGCGCCAAGTTATGCCTCCAGCAGAGGTTATCCGATGCCTCCGTTGGACGGAGGACACCCCAAGGCTTTACCTTCCACGAGTAGGGGCCGCTGTCGGACTTCGAATCGCCAAGGTTCCGCATGGAGTCCCGACAAGGGTTTGTATTAGAGCCTCGGGGTCTCGCCTCCCCTGCACTGAGTCCGGAGGCTGCCTTGGGCGCCTCCTGCACCACCTCCTTCCAGGCCCCCTTGGGGCCCCACCTCTGCCGTCTGCAGCTGGGTGAGGGGAGGAGGCGGCCGGAAGTGAGGTACTTCCATTTCCGACGAACTCAGTGGACCCGCCGACGGCGGCTAACTCGCCTGGGCGGCTGCATGATTGTTCAGCATTAGAGAACACTATGCAAATGAAAAGCCATGGGTATCCTGGACACTTACAATCTGGCCAGGCTTGGCCCTGTTGGCCACTCCTCCTCGCCGTTGTCGACGCAGGAGAAGTCCGGGAAGGGTCCTTCCTTCTGATCCTCCTCCGCCTCCTCAGCTGGGGCGGCCTTCCTTTTCTTTCTCTTCACTGGGAGAGGCTTTTTTCCTCCTCCTCTTCCTCGAGAGAGGATTCGCCCGGGTCATGTCACGATGAGTCCGACAACCCCCGGCGCCGGAGCTCCTTCGTTCCCGTGGCCTCCTTCTGGTTTCTTTTCTCCCGCACCACGTGAGGTGCCGAGCCAGCAGTCTCCGCTAATCGGCCACCACTGGTCTTCGGGCAATGGGGCCGACAGTTAATCTGTCCTGGACGCCTTCAGCCAGCCCTGCTAAAGGTTAGGGACTTTTAGATCCCGATAGAGTCAAACTATGAAAAAGAGTCCCATAAAGGGTAAAATAACTTACCTCGCTGGCTTGACGCTGCGAGCTGAATCCATGATCTTCGGTAGCGGATGTGGGAGCCTCGCGCCTTGAACAAAGACTCTTCCGTGGATCTTCGTGCACGTAGTGTCAAGAGCCTTTCAGAGTCGAAGGCCGGATCAAACTCCCACAATTTGAAGGCCCGTTGTTGGCATGGGAGAATCCGTGGATGAGCATCACCTGGATTACATTGACAAGCCCTGAGATTCTTGTCCACCAGGTTTCGGACGCAGGTTTGGAGTCCGGACAGCTCGTCCAATCCCCTCACGTCAGCCCGCCTCTTTCCATGATGTGAGCCGTGGGGAAGCCAGATCGAATTGGGGCCACCCATGAGTCGCTGCTCGGTGATATAGAACCACCCCGATTGCACCCCTTTATGGTCTCCACAAAGGATCCCTCGAGCCATAGGACTTTGGCCATCTTGCTAACCATGGCGCTCCAAGACTCCGCTTATGGCCACCCACTACCTTCGGCTCGACATTGAAGATCTTCAGCCATAAGCTGAAGTGGGGCTGGATGCAGAGGAAGGCCTCGCACACGCACGCATAGACACCGAGATGTTGAGGATGAAGTTCGGGCCAGATCAGGAAATCCAGGCCGAGTAGAACATGAGCCCCTGGACAAATGGGTGAAGTGGAAACCTAGTCCGCTGGAGGAAGTGGGGGAGAAACACCACACTCTCATGGGGCCTGGGGTAGGATTGAGCTGCCTCGCTCTGCAGCCGACACGCTGGCGTCGCTGGTGAAGTATCCGCCTTCCACAGCTTTTTGATGTGCCCTCTCAGGACGGAGGAGGCCATCCACCTGCCTCCCGCCTAGACATAGTTGGAGAAGGTTGAGGTGGGATGCGGACTTGGGAACCTGGAGCTCGAAAGGGAAATAGATGAGCAAAGGAGGAAGAAGGCGAGGTGAAAAGGTGGATCCTTATCCCTTATATGGACGGACGAAGCTATATGTCCCCCACCAGCCTGGTAAAACTCGCTTATCTCCCAAGCTACCAGAATCAATGGCGCTGATGGGTTACCCACGCCCGTATTGATGAGAATCCAGGGATAAGGGGCACGATCTATGCTTTGATAAGACATGCTAAGGAAACCGCCGCTAAACGCGGGTTGAGGTGGGACAAGTAAAAATGATTCAGATAAAGGCTCGCCGTGGTGTGATGTCGCACCGCTGAATACGCCGCCAGATCTATGCATAAATTATTTTCTACGGTGGTATGTGGAACTTGTTTTGCGTGAGCCGACACTATCCTTGTGTTCAAAATCTTCTATGAAGTATTCGAGGAGGAACCCGCTTTGCAATGTCCGAAGACAATATGCGCGCCGGACTCTGCTGTCATTGAAGCCTGGTTCCGGGCTACCGAGGAGTCCTCGACTAGGGGTGTCCGGATAGTCGAACTATCATCGCCGTCTCCACTCCTAGACTATGAAGATACAAGATTGAAGACTTCGCCCCGTGTCCGATGGGACTTTCTTGGCGGAAGGCAAGCTTGGTGATACGGATATGTAGATCTCCTACCATTGTAACCGACTCAGTAACCCTAACCCTATTCGATGTCTATATAAACCGGAAGGGTTTTAGTCCGTAGGATTAATAACAATCATACCATAGGCTAGCTTCTAGTGTTTAGCCTCTCCGATCTCATGGTAGATCTACTTTGTACTACCCATATCATCTATATTAATCAAGGTGAGTAGGGTATTACCCCATCGAGCGGGCCCAAACCTGGGTAAAACATCGTGTCCCTTATCTCCGTTACCATCCGCCTAGACGCACAGTTCGGGACCCCTACCCGAGATCCGCCGGTTTGACAATCGACAGAGACCAAAATGGGTGGCAATCGGGTGGTTCTACATCACCGAGCCAAGGTGACACCAACGGGTGGCGGCCCCAAATTTCGACCTCGAATCCCCATGCAGCTCACCTCCGGAAAGAGAAGGCCTGTCCCGGGTTCCTTGGAAGAGCTAACCGACCTGCATCTCGGCCTAAAACATGATGAGCAAGAAAATCAAGCTCCTCAACGTAGTACAAGTCATGCTATTCCGCCGGATCCTCCTGTCAAAGACGAAAGCATTCAATTCGTGGGTGTTCACCCGCCGAAAGCACCGCAGACACTGCGAGAGCTCTTCGACACGATGCACAAGGACGTCTGGAGGGTGCTGTTCAGGGCGCCGAGGTACCTCCTCCCCTTACCGAGGACCGCGGACTCTGTGCAAAGCGTCCTGCCAATCCGGTAAGCCTTTTTACATTTCTTGAGATGTTCTTTTCCCTAGTATAACTGCGCTCGAGATCTAAGACTCCACGCCATTTAACAGGATTGGGTAGAGACAGCGGAGCGGATCGATTGTCCGGCTCCCCTGCCCGAAGATCCAGCAGACGCTCTCCTAACGGAGATGCTGGTTCCGACGACTTATGAGGTGCCGGAGAAGAAGGCCACGGGGACCGGGAAGGGTCTCCGGCGCAAGGTTATATCAGACTCATCATCCGAAAACACCGAGGCGCACTTCTCCCACGAAAACGAGGAGGATGTGAGTTCTCAGCCGGGGTGGACAAGAAAAGAAGGCCGCCCCATCCGGGAGGTCAAGGGTCCAAGAAGGAAGTACCTCCTCTCGGATCGCTTCCACAACGCCGCTTATAGCGACGACGACGAGTGGTTGCCCCGGACAAGCCCAAAGCGGTCGTAAGTATCCTGATACCATAGTAATTTTGCACGCCTTATTGTAATCGCTTATTACGCTATGCGGTGATTACGCAGCCCCTCCCGAGCCCGATCGACGTATCTTCGTAAGATGATTCTTTTGGGCCCGTCAACCTGAACACGATTCACTTGTACTTACCTCCTCCCTTGCCCCACGGACAAAGTCGAGGTGTTGTCTCAAAGGGCACCGAACCAAGGGAGGTAGTCCTGAGGCGCCTCAAGGCGCACCTTCCTGACATCGGGCACAAGGGGAGCAAGACTCCCATGAGTCTATGATCGGGCAGCAAATTCGCCCCCAACACACCACGGAACCTCCAAGTGGTTCCGACTCACCAAAGCACTGCTAAGAGGGGCAAGTCAGGCCGATGGCCTCTGCCCATCCAGAGGTCTCGGGCAACTTGTCGGAAGGCCAAGGCGCTCCATCGACGTAAGAGCACTGCATTTTCATGAGTGCGGTGATCGAGAAGGTTCACCCGCCAAAGCGGACTAACTCAAGCTCGTGCCACCTCCTAACAGGCTTTGAGGTAAGTGATCAAATTATGAGAAAATGTTACAGATAGACAAAGAGCCCTCGATGCTCGTTTGGTGTTCGCAAAGAAAGGCCAACAGAGGATCAATCAATAACCAGAGGAGTCTAATCAAAATATGTCTATGTGCATATGCAGTTTACATCACACATCGCCACACGATCGCTGGAGGTCGCCAAGATCAAGCAGGACCTTGAGCGGTCTAAGGAAGAGCTCGGCTTTACCAAGAGGCAGCTCAAGAGAACAAAGGTAAGGATACCTCTGTGTATGTATAAAAAAAGTTGGTTGTAAAATAATAGGATCATCATGAATTTGTTAGGGGCCACATCAAGTGGCGGTTCTGAAAAGGCGCCATCCAAGGTCAAGACAAAGCGCCAAGGAGCGCACTGAGCGTGAGAAACAAGAGGCCTGAGTTGGCAGGCAAAGAAGAGCTCCAGGACTTTGCCGGGAAGTACAAGTCCTTGGAGCGTGACTCTAAGACGCAGGAGTCCGAGCTTGCAAAGGCACTAGAGAGCACACAAAATGCCAAGGCCGAAGCCCAGAAGGCCCTCCAGGAAATTGAGGCGGTTAAGAAGATAGCAGAGGGTAAGGCATTCATTATGCAAAGGAAGCATGTGAAGGAAACATTCCTTTTACTTACCCGAGTTCGGAGCTCTCCAGGAGCATTCGCAGATCTGCCCCGCTCTGTGTCGGATGCCGCGGAATTCTACCGGGCTAAGGAGGGGAGCTCGACGGAGAAGTTGTTCTGGTCTCAGTATAATGGGAACAAACACCCAATGCCCTTGAGCGACCAGCTGAAGCAACTGGTCGAGCTCCATAAGGCGGCCGAACAGGCCATGAAGGGTCTTATAGTCCGGATGTGGCCTGGCGATCCCGCTCAAGGCAGCTACTTTTCGTCCGTGAGCCGGCTTGTGAATGCCTGCCCACGGCTTGAAGTCATAAAGCGATCCGTCTGCATCGAGGGTACGCGCAGGGCTTTTGCCCGGGCGAACGTGCACTGGGGGGAGATGGATGCTAAGAAGCTGGTGACCGAGGGGCCGCCAGAGGGGAAGGAGCACCGCAAGCCCGAATTATATTATGACAATGTCCTGAGGTGTTACTTTGGCGGGAGGAATGTGCTAAGGATGTAATATTTGAATAAATGTACTCATGTGATCCTGTAATACTAAACGAAAGTTCATTTGTGCTATGCAACGCCAGAATTTAAAATATTACCTTCAGGCGGCCTTTTATAAAATCTGAGAGTTTGCTACCATCGGCTTCGCCTCATGTAACTAGTAATCGAGGTGTTCGGACAAACCTGAGCACTCTTTATCCCACTTTGGGTCCTTCAAGGAGGTGTTCAGCACAATGGACCAGTAATCGGACTATAAGGCTTTATCACTCTCACTTAGCTAGAAGTCTACAATTTTAAATTTTACGAAGCCCCTAGTATTCGAAGACCAAATTTGGGGCGCTTATATACGCTTAGGTCGTGGCAAGGCCGAATTTCGTTCAAGCAAAAAAGTCTTTAAGGACTTGAGACTTTCGAATAGCAACCAGCTCTCGCCTTTATCATGACAGTTTCGCCGCTTTCATCGAGGTGGTCGTCCGGAAGAACCGGACACAATCGCAGAGTTCTCGAAGCGCCACTTAGCCGATATTGGGGAACGAAGGTACCAAAACATGGGAGCCGGGCAAACCCAACTATTGACCCAAGACATGATTCGAGCTGATGCATATAGTGCTATAAGTTCAGTGGTGCCGACTGTCGAAAGTGTTTGGACTTCTATGCCGATTTATGGGGTATACTGTTCTCGGCGATCGGTCGTACAGAATGTACGGGTGCAATTTGTCGTAAGTAAGTATACAACAAAAAAAGAAAGGGTGACACAATAATAGACTAATGCTATGCATTGTTATGAAATAATACGCCGAAGCGTACGGATACAAGTAGTGCAATAAGCAACAAGTAGGACTATTTGACATGTCCTATCCAAGGGCAAGCTGCGTATGGGTATTAAAAACATGTATTTCGATCGATATCACAGACCACTTGGGGATTCCCTTGTACGTCAGAACTTCTTGCTTACTTGGTATTTCCGTCCTGCAATGCGTCCAGCAATCAGACTGCCGAAAAGGGGTTCCAGAGAGGAAGGTCCTGAAAGAGAGAAAATGAATAAAGGTATACAACCCTTGGGGCGGTTGAGCCGCATTGTGGAACGTGCCTTGGCCGTGCCCCCGCCTATGCCCATGGTATTTTTAGTGCGTAATTATGTACGTGCGACACAGATTTCGTTGTTTGATCGCGATTACGACGGAGGCAGAATTGCTAGGCGAAGCTCGAACGTGCAGCGATCCTCTTGCAGATTATTCCTGACTCGCTTGAAGGTGTCCGAGGGATTAATCGCTGAATTGGCGGTTTGCCTTAAAAAGGCTGCTTTGTGCTTCGCTCGAGGGTTGTAGTGTGCTCCTCCGCGCGAGTGAGCGCTCGTGTTTCCATTGATCTTATAACCCCAACGAGGTCCTGACATTTTGAGCTTAAGGCGTATAATGCGGTACCGCATTGAATCTAGCAAATGCGCTCGCCCGAGGAGTGCATGATAGCCATCATGAATGGGACGACATCAAGATTAACTCCTCGCTCGGAAGTTGTACGGAGATCCGAAGACCACTTCCAGTGTGATTGATCCCGTGCAATGGGCCTCTACACCTGGGATGACACCTTTAAAGGTGGTTTTAGTGGGTTTGATCCTTGAGGGGTCTATACCCATTTTGCACAATCGTGATCCCGATAGAGCAGGTTCAGGTGCTGCCGCCGTCCATAAGGACTCGAGTGAGGTGAAATCCATCGATGATGGGGTCAAGGACCAATGGGGCAGAACCGCCATGACGGATACTAGTGGGGTGGTGCCTGTGATCGAATGTGATCGGACAAGAGGACCATGGGTTGAACTTTAGGCGACTCGCTCCATCAAATAGACGCCCTTAGTGCATGCTTCTCCGCCTCTGGGAATGTGGGTTGCGATATCATGTTCACCGCTTTCACTTGTGGAGGGAACCTTTCGCCCTCCCGTGTTCGCGGCCGAGGCTCCTCTTTGTCGCCGCTTATGCAGCCCCTTGTCCTTGTTTTTGGCATTCAACTTGCTGGCCTGCTTGAACACCCAGCATTATCTATTGGTGTGATTGGCTGGCCTATTGGGGGTGCCGTGAATTTGACACGAGCGATCAAGTATGCGGTCCAAATTGGACGGGCCCGGATTACTTCTTTTGAACTGCTTTTTCCGCTGACCGGATTTATAACCATCAATCCGCATTGATCGCCGTGTTCTTCGGCGTTATCGCCATGCTGCAGCTTTGTGTTCCGCTTATTTACGCCGTCCGCTGTTAGTATCTTTTGGTATCCGGCGCCAGGATTTCTTGATGTGTTGTTGCTGCGAGCCAGCCAGCTATCCTTGCCCGCGCAAAAGCGGGTCATGAGTGTCGTGAGGGCTTCCATAAACTTCGGCTTCTCCTGGCCGAGGTGCCGGGCGAGCCACTCATCACGGATGTTATGCTTGAATGCCGCTAAGGCCTCTGCATCCGGACAATTAACAATTTGGTTTTTCTTGGTTAGGAACCTGGTCCAGAATTTTCTGGCCGATTCCCCTGGCTGCTGAATTATATGGCTTAAGTCACCAGCATCCGGTGGTCGCACATAAGTGCCCTGGAAGTTGTCAAGGAACGCATCTTCCAAATCCTCCCAAATGCCAATGGAGTCTGCTGACAAGCTATTCAGCCAATGCCGAGCTGGTCCTTTTAGTTTTAGTGGGAGGTACTTGATGGTATGTAGATCATCACCACGAGCCATGTGAATGTGGAGGAGGAAATCCTCGATCCATACCGCAGGGTCTGTTGTACCATCATATGATTCAATGTTTACGGGTTAAAAACCCTCCGAGAATTCGTGATCCATTACTTCATCAGTGAAGCATAGGGGGGGTGCGGCGCCTGCGCGTGCTATATCACGACGCAGCTCATACGAAGTCTTGTTCGCTGTATTTGGCCCGCCAGATTTGCTTTAGTATATCCGCGTGACGCATCATCGCCTGCTGGGGCGCGGCCCCCGATCCGTAGATCGATCTTGCATGTCCTGCTTTGTTTTCCAATACATCTCACAGTCCCGCGGTTGCCCCGGCCTTGGCATTGTTGTTTGAATGGCAGCGGGTGCCGGCTGACTTCGGGCTGGTATGCCTTCCGCCTCGCCACGAGGTGGCCGATCAGCCGCCTATACGCTGGTGATGTAGGTTTGAATGCTTCCTCCCGAGGTGGGTAGCAACCTGTGCTTTGGGTAACTCTTGGTTGGGCGCCGAGTTCAGATTCTCGGCCGCCAGACTTTAGTCCATCTATCCGCTAGCAGATCTTGATCAGCTCAAAGCTGTTGTTGCTTTTTCTTGGGCCGGTATCGCTGCTATGGCAGGACTTAGAGCGGCGCCGCTGACGTTGGTGCTTGGATTGCTGCTTGGAGGATTATCCTCCGTTCTCTTAGCGCCATCGCCTTCTTTGTGGGTGTCCACCATGTAAATATCATATGATGAGGTGGCAGTCCAGCACCCTGTGGGCGGTGGTTCCTGTTCATCTCCTACATCGTCGTCCATATCGTCGATGTCTTCGGAGCCGAAATCGAGCATGTCGGTTAAATCATCGACAGTGGCTACTAAGTGGGTGGTGGGCAGGGAGCGAATTTCTTCGTCGTCCGCATCCCATTCTAGCCGGACATAGTTCGGCCAAGGTTCTCCCGACAAGGAGAGGGACCTTAATGAATTTAGCACATAGCCAAAAAGGCGAGTGCTGGAAGATATCCGCGGAGGTGAACTCCATGATCAGCGCCCAATCAGATTCTATAAGCATGAACGCAGGCGGTTCGGGCCCGTGGGTCGGGATGAACCGGGATCCGCGACACAGCTCGCAGACGAGGTGAAGTCAGTATTCGCCTCTATCTCCACCGAGTGTGTGGCTCCCAGGCGGGTTCATCCATCCGCCCCTGACGGCTAAATTGACTCCGGATCTAGCCGGAGTAAGCAGTGAGTGATTCCCAACACCGTCCCGACGACGAGCTTAGTCATGCTCGCGCGACAAGGCGGATGTCGGTAGTATAGTTCAAGTTTCCAACCTGACTTGGTGGCTGTGGGCATAGCTCTCGATCTGCTCTAGATGGCTGCGAAGGTTCGCAGCGCGGTCACCGAACACGAAGGTCTGTCCGGGAGGAAAATCTCACCGATCGCATCGTTATCGATGATCAAGGGGCCATCAAACCTTGTGGTGACGGCACGGTGGAACTCTCAATGGAAGGACCAATGTCGGTGCCAAACCGCGGATCTCGGTAGGGGGTCCCGAATCGCATCTAAGGAGGATGGTAACAGGAGGCGGGGACACGATGTTTACATAGGTTCGGGCCCTCTCAATAGAGGTAATACCCTACTTCCTTCTTGATTGATCTTGATGATATGAGTATTACAAGAGTTGATCTACCACGAGATCGTAGAGGCTAAACCTCGAAGCTAGCCTATGGTATGATTGTTGTTGTCCTATTTGACTAAACCCTCCGGTTTATATAGACACCGAGGGGGCTAGGGTTACACGTAGTCGGTTACAAAGGAGGAGATCTACATATCCAGACAAGCTGCTTGCCTTCCACGCCAAGGAGAGTCCCATCCGGACAAGGGACGAAGTCTTCAATCTTCTATCTTCATAGTCCAACAGTCCCACCAAAGGATATAGTCCGCTGTCCGAGGACCCCTATCTAGGACTCCCTCAACGGGCAACACGGGTCGAGGGATGGGCCCGCCAGCGTTGCCGGTGCGGTGGAGCGAAGCGGCGGGCGCTGGCAGGCGGCGGAGGCAGCAGGGGAGGCTGCGCTGCGCGAGGCATGCAACGGTGACACCAGTGCAGCAGCAGCTCGCGGGCGGGCGAGCAACGGGGCGATAATGGCTGGAGGCGGCGCGGGGAGGCCGGCCGACAGCGCACATCTGCAGCAGCGGGAGCAGTAGCAACACAGCGCCTGAAAGCGAGCACCGGGCGCAGTGGGCGGGCGCAGGGAGGGGCGGGACGGACGACGCTGGCGGGCGGCGGCGAAAGCAGCACGGCGGCAGCTTGCCGGCGGGCGCAGCTGGCGCCGCAGACGCCAGCACAGCTAGGCGAAAAGTAGAGCGCACGGACGCTGGATGTGACCGCAGGAGCGCTACAACCGCGGCCACCGACGGGACTGGTGCAGCACGACATAGTTCTACGGCCCTGGAAACGGAGGGGGGCACGGGTAGCCAGAGGGAGGGGAGGAGAAGGATGCTCACGGCGAGGCACACGGTGGCCGGCGGTAGTTTGGAAGCGCAGGAGCTTGTCGCGGACGGAGGCGCGCCGGTGGCCGATGGGGACGAGAGCTCGAAGCTAGATACGCGGGGCCTCCCCAGCTCCTATTGTTGGACGCGAGGACGAGTACCAGGCACGAGCAGCTTCTGGTCGTCCTGGCGCAGCCCCGGGACCTCGGGTGAACGACGAGGAGAAGAGGATCTGGGCGAGGAGGGGAGAGAGGGTCCGAGAGGGGGAGGGGGAAAATATCTGCGCGGGGAGGGGGCTGACGAGGACGGGGTCGAGGGGGGAGGGCTCGTCCTTATCCCCAGCGTTGCCGCGGCGTGGGGCGGCGAGCCGGTCGGGCGGCTATTGAGGGCATGGGCGCTTGGTCGCCCGCATAGTGAAGACGACGCAGGAGCGGGAGCTGGGCGGCCTGGGTCGGCCAGGTGGGCTGAGGCCCAAGGGGGGGGTGGCCACCGGGCTGCTGGTTGCCACTGCACTGCACTGCCCAAAGGCACAAGTGGCATGTGCTCTTTCTTTCTTTCTTTTTTGATTACAATAGAGAGAGGAAAATATTTATTTGAGCATCCAAAGGATTTAGGAAAATATGGACTTGGCCCATTAATTCATCCACATTTTAGGTATTGCCACAAATAGTTTGGAGGCAAGAGGATTTGACTAGGAATTTTGGAAATTGAAATGGCATATTTAAATGCTGTCGGAACACTAATTAATTTCAGGGCAATTTGTGAACTCCAAAGATTTTGGTTTTAACATGAAAAATACTTAGAGAATATTTGTCATATTGTGAACTATTTTGATTGCATGAAAGAAGAAGCAAGTATTTGACATGCAATTTGAATTTGAAGCAGATTTTGGACAAGTGGCATTTTGGCATGATGATCATGATGGCATGACCTTTATTAGGGGAGATTACTGTAGTGTGATGTTGGAGATGTTACATTTAACATCAACAGAACTTCCCATCCAGTCCATCTGATGGCTGCTCTAGCCTGAGCACACTTAACTTGAGAGTTCTCTTACATGAGCTACTGGTGGAATAACTAGTCCTTGCTGATATAGGATGCCTCTTCGCATCCTTATGGCGTATCTGGATGACCGAACGTCCCCCAATGGCCAAGTTGTGTAGACAGAGCATATCACATACGTCTTATTAGAAGCAAGCGTGTGTGTTATTATTGGTCTTCGACAAATTTCTGATTACAGCACTGCCCGCCACAGATCACACATATCTTGTTAAGTTGAACTGCTTGTTCCCATGTCTCAACACAAACAGTTCATCCGAGTGAACCATATGCTATACATCGCACACACCTTGATCTGGCTGGCCGTTTCTTTTGTGTTGCCTAATCACAAACAGTTCGTCCGAGTGAACCGTAGGTTGTACATCACACACACCTTCATCTGTCTGCCCGTTTTTTTGTTCCTCCTCATCGCAAACGGTTGATTGAATTGAACCATATGCCCTGCATCGCACACGCAACTAAAATCTGAACCGTGTTTGATGCATCCTCCATCGCAAACATTTTGCATCTTTTTTGTACGGTTTTTTACACCACCATTTGCGATTATGGCATCGCACACAGTTTCGTCAAAGGGTCTCTGATCATAGTGTCGCGTTAGCAGCATCCTGCAGTAGTGATAATGGGCCGGCCCAGCTAAAGGCCCACGAGATTTCACCGACCATAATGGGTCGGCCCAGCTAAAGGCCCACAAGATTTTGAGGACACTAGTGGACCGGCCGTTAATAGGCTGCCATGTTTTGGGCCAAATGCCGGCCCATATTTGATCCGGTCCATTAACAGTTTGCCATGTTTCGGGCCTAATAAAGGCCCATATGAGATCCGCCCGTTAAAAGCATACCACGCTTCGGGATTACGCCTGATCAGATCCGCCCTTTAAGAAGCTTTGGGCTAAATTATGGCCCATATCGATTCGCCCATTAACCGGACGCTATGCTTTTGGGCCCACTTGCTAAAGGCCCATTTAGTAATTCGCCCGATATTAGTTTCGCCTCATAAAGGCCCGCTTAACATTTCGCCCTATATTTATTTCTGCCTCGTAAAAGCCCGCCATATAGTTGGGCCTAACCACGCCCGGTTTGCATCCGCCTGCTTCACGTTTCTGATTGGGCCAAACAAGGATTTAAGACAATTTTGTCTTGTTAATGCCCGTGATGTGATTGGCACAATCATGGGCCGGGTCTATTTCGCCTGTCACTGCCTCGTGAGCTGTTCGCACGCTTTCAGTCTCGACCTACTTTTCAGCCTCCTAAAGCCCATTGAGTTTTCTTTACAAAATAGGGCCGGGCGGTTTACTCGCACTATTAAAGGCCTGAATCTACTAGTGGGCCGCTTTACATTTAAGCCTGTTAACGGACCAAGATGAATGGGCCCATGATGCGGATCATACATAGTGATTTATGACGCACCCGATTATGTACCATAATTTTACGATTTAGCCGTTTATTATGTAAGACACGATATATATATATATATATATATATATATATATATATATATATATATATATATATATATGTAAAATAACCGCAGCACCGTGAATAAGAAAAACCTAGACTATACAATAAAGAAATAACGACATAATACATCCACCGGGCATCAAAGTTTGCCACTATGATAATAAAGCACAAGCAGATAAATGATTACATACACTAGGCATCAAAGATCGCCACCAAAGGCAAATAAACAGCCAACAAAATAATATAAAAACCAACAGGACTTCAATAGAGTTTAATAAAGGTTGGTCTTACTCGAGCTGCAGACAAGCAGCTGAGCAAGGTGATGAGATCGCTTGTTTGACACTTATATCCTCTTCACCGAAGAGATACAAGGCATGATGTCGTTAAGAGATGGCAGGAAATGGCATTGTGAAGGAGTTGGCAGCTTCACGACACCACTGGATTGCAGATCAAGAACTCATAAGTATCAATGGTTGGTGTGCTGTCAATTTATCCCATTTCAGATTGGCAAATAAAGAGACGATTTAAATAATAGTAGAATGATATGACATTGTTCATAGTTAAGACATTGCAGAATATGACATTGTGCAGTAGTGGGTAGGTTCACCACACCACTGGATTACAGATCAAGAATAGAAGCATACATGCAGTGCAAAAGAAGATCACTTGCTCTGTATAGTTTACTTTACATGGTATGAAGAAGGAACTTTGTTGTACAACTGAAAACTTAAATTGAGAAGGACAAACTTTTGTTTATGAACTACATAATAAACTTTAAACATGCAATTTGATGCAAACACTAAAAATAAACAGCTGTTACAGTCATGCCTAACCAAATATACACAACAAAGTTTGAAGGCTCGAACAAACTTACATTATTGGTGAAGACAGGCTCTATAAAGCCCTTGTCCATGCTGATGGGGGTGGCAATTCAAGAAGTTTACCATAGAATCTTCTTCATAAGCATTGCCTTTATTCTACATTTTGTTAAGAGTAAATATAGATGTGATAATATAAGATAAAAGGGAGAATATTTAAGATAAGATGAAGAGTGATGCTACATAACCAACTAGTTATAAATGTAAGTACAGTGATACAAGAAAAAGGTACAACCAAGAGCAATGCAGAGCTAAATCTTCAAGACCATCGTGTTATCCAACCTTATGGTAAGAGTAAATATAGATCTGATGTAGAAAATGGAGGGCAAAGGAAAATAAGCTGCAGAGTGATGGTACATGAACAACTACCTATCAATACAAGTACAATCGATAAAGGACAGCTGGTACTTACAAGAACAATGTAGAGCTAAAAAATTCATTGGCATTGATATATTCTACACTAATGTAACCATTCATACAGATCGATAATTTGTAGCTAACAATTGATAAGCAAGCTATCATGCATACTGCTGTCACATAATGAACCAGGTATGAATGCAAGTACAAGATACAGACAACAGTACTAACAAGAGCAAAGTAGCGGCAACATATTCAAGGATATCCTGTCGCTTTTCAAACCGAATTCTTCTTCGAGCAGATTTCCGCAAAAAGATCCGTAAGGCACATGCGAAAAGTAGAAGTTCAAATTGTCATGTGATATCATAGACAAGACTCATCCTAGGAATGAGACCAGGCATAACAAGGTTTTTCCATTCAATGTCTTCTGAATTTAGCACAAGAGACTTCACCGTAAATTGATTATAGACTTTCCATCAAAGTGTGATTTCCTGTAACACCGATATTACCGCAATGCTTCCTTGAAAAGCGCAAGCAAGCTTTGCTCATGACTATCCAGATTGACCTCGCCTACTTACAACAATGTAATGTAAATCACCGATGTGTTCAATCAGCGTAAAACAGAAAATAATCACCATGAATAATAGCACTTACACGTAAGTGGGATAGGAAGATGTGAAATGGTGTTTGTCTTCACTATAATCTTCCCATGATGGGAATATATGTATGTAGTTCCCACAACATTCAAAGCATTGTCTTTACACCGAATAGCTGGAATGGGGTTCCACCCAGTGAATTGGTCGCCTCTACAGCTTGGGATAGGTCTTCGGGTGGACTTGCTGCATTTTTGGCCGGAGGGGATTTTTCTGTGGTACTACCGGTGCAATGGCAATCAAGTCGGCATACCTTTTGCCGGAGTGGAGGTCCTGTGGTGGGGCTAGTGGTGTGACCAAAGTGAAGTATGGGTACACCACCGAGTCGGTCCCACGCTTTGTGTCACCGCCAGTACAGCCAATATTGTCGGATTTCGGTTCGCAGACCTTGAGGTTCGAACACTGCGCGCGCAGTGATCCAACCTTCCACCGCCTCGCACTTCACCAATCGCAGGGACCTAAACTACTAACAGAACAGCACAAGAGACACAAGATTTATACTGGTTCGGGCCACAGTTGTGGTGTAATACCCTACTCCAGTGTGTGGTGTGGTGGATTGCCTCTTGGGCTGATGAAGAACAGTACAAGGAAGAACAACCTCGCGAGGGTCTGTTCTGGGCGGGTGCGATGAACTACTAGGTGGTGTTCAGTCGCTCTAGCTACTGGTTTCTTGATGAGGGTTCCGGATGTTGGAGATATGCCCTAGAGGCAATCATGTATGATGATATTTCCTATGTGTTTATGAATAAAGATAGTCCTTGGACATTATCAATGATGTGTATCAGCAAGTACGTGACTTGTTTGTGGGACTATGCATTGTATGATGACTGTCCTAAAAGGTCCCTAGTCGAAAAGGGCTGTGTGGACGCCAAGAACCGACTAGACTAGCATATGACACGGTCGATGGCTCGGTCTCACTAGCCATGGAGCATTGGATGCTAACCGGATAATATGGACTTGAAGGTCTGGTCGGATTCGACATAGTCGGATCCGAGTCGAGATAAGGTCTGAGTCGGATGACCCAACTATGAGACGCAGCGATATGTCATCTGTGAGTCTCTAGTACAACATATGCTCTATGTCCTAAGACCTGAGCCGACGATGTACTGAGATGGTGATAGACTTGCTTTGGGTCGACCAAACGCTACTCCGGATCGGGTAGTTACAAAGGTAGGTTTCGGGTTTGTCCAATCCCATGATGCGAGACATGGTCGAGCAAGATGGGATTTGCCCTCCGATCGAGAGATATACTGGCCCTCGTGTGATCCGACCAGAACAGCATGGTTATGCGACAAGGATTATGAGATAATCCGATTGTGGTCAGACGCTGAACGAGAAAGAGGTCGGGTTAGCACAAGGATGACAGCCTCGCCTTTGAGCCCGGCAACATATATCGTAAGGCCAAAGGGAATGTAAGTGACACGCCAGGCTGTGTTCGCTTAACCAGCTTCATCGCTCGCTTGGTGGTCGGCACGCCTTGCTAGAGGTCACATTAGCCATGTAGTCCGGAGGTGATCCGAACTACGACCAAGCCGACTTGAACCTAAGGGATCGCGCGCTTAAGGGAAGGAACCTACAAGGTCAGTCAGAGGACACCGGGTCGGATGTGATCCGAACTGACTAGGAACGTGACCGAGTAGACTTTGGGCTTTAGGGTCCGTACGAGGCCCAAGTGTTGAGCTCGCGACGGACGCCTATATAAAGTGGAGGTGCGGCACACTCGGGGTAGTGAGAACGCTTCGCCTCGTGGAGGCGATCGCTTCGCCTCGTGGAGGTTGATCGCCTCGCCTCGTGGAGGTTGTTCGCTGGCGCCGCGACTAGGGTTTGCATGTGTTGCGAATAGCCACCTCCACTCGCCGCCGATCGCAGTGATCGGACCTAGCAGTCCGCCGGACGACGCTCCTCCTCGCACGCGGATACCATTAGAGGCGGTGCACTTGCGCCGCCCCGCGAACTCAGACGTGGATCGGACGACCGCCGCCGAGGGAGATCGGACGAGGAGGAGACGATCCACCGGACGCGCTGCCCCAACTCTTCTTCCGCACACGGCATCGCGCTTAGTGGTAACGAATCGTGATCCATCTCCGTAGTATGTTCATGGATGTTCGCGCGAGGAATTTTAATTTGCAGCCGACGACCCTACCGAGAACCCAACAAGAGTATCGAGCCTCTGCTATAGGATTTGGATTCAGATCGTATGCATATTAGATATGTGGAGGTGGCGATGAGATCTGCTGTCCTTGAAGAGATCGGCTGTGTGCACGGTTGATGTGATCAACGCATATGGGGATCGTTGAGGCTATGTTTTCTCAGAATCGATCGATGAGGTCGTGACACGATCTACCCCTACCGGTCGGTCATCCGCCATCGGGTTAATAAGAAACGAACCAATCGGATTCGCTGATGATCGATAAGATCGGCCGATCAGAGAATTCGGGACCGCTGCAGCGTAGCGCCGCATTTTAGACCGCCACACAAACCGGTAGAATGCGATTCTATGCATAACTTTGTTTTGCAGGTTTGATGTGGATAGTATGGCTCATGTGTATGTGATGCATGTGTGTAATTTATACGCGGCTCATGCGTGTCATGTTTGTCACCGCAGAGCCAAAGTGCTGTCATTATATTGTATAACGACTTCGCGGTCGACTTGTTACTCTATGAGAAATTCATTACTAGTTGTAGTAGTTGGATAATAGAGATCAGGTTGGCGGTTTACGCCCCGGCGTGACAAACAAGATGGAGTTCGAGATGGTCATCGGAGTCGGAGCCGACCGAAGAACGCCCAAGAAGGAGCCATACTATTTCACAATATGTGTTATATTTGTGATTGTTTTGCTTCTTTGTTTCTATGCATGTTAAAATGATAGAATGATCCTCATGAATATCAAGCTTAATTGCCATCCCCGATGTTGCACCTTCGCACGCCAAGTACGCCTAGTAGTGGGCTCATAAAATTGGGGTGCTGGGTGTCCTTGAATCAAGGGTTCGTGGTCGCATACACGGACATGCACGCATCAAAGTTAACTTGACAAGGCTATCAAACGGTTTTGGGCCTTGTGGCAAAGAAGGTTGGGAGCCGGGTATGAGATACCTTCCCACCAACAGAGTCGATAGAGAAACGATTAGCAAGGAGTTGCTTACCGGATAGGTATGTTGGCTAGCGTGATGCTAAAGCTCACTAGTCGCATGCGCTAGTCGGATCCCGAATCACCGAGAGTTTGTGGAGGATGTCGACTTCAGTGGGAGTATTTCGCTCGGCTAGAATTACTCTACATAACCACATTGCTTAGTGATTGCATATTTTCTATTGTAGATCAATGGCACCACCTGCTCAACCCAACTTTGCATTGAAATCAATTCGAAAAGGATAAACTGAATGGAACAAACTTTACTACCTGGTATAGAAATTTGAGAATTGTTCTCAAGCATGATAAAAGGAACATGTTCTAGAGGATCCACTTCCGAGGAACCCGCCGATAATGCTAGTGCCACAGCTAAGAATGCCTTACTGAAACTCGTTGATGAATCAACGGAGATTAGCTGTCCGATGTCTGGCTTGTATGGAGCCCGATTTGCAACAGATTTCAAAATGTGGAGGCTTACGATATGATCGAGAGTCTCAAGAGCATGTTTCGCATATGTGCTAGGACCGAAGGTTCAACGTCTGCGATCCTTGATGGATTGCAAGTTGAAGGAAGGTGATCCATCGAGCCCGCATGTGATCAAGATGATCGGATATGTGCAAGCTTTGGATCGTTTGGGCTTCCCGCCTTGGATGAGCTGGCATCGATGCTGTTCGGTTCTCTTCCGCCAGCTATGGGACGCTCATCTCGAACTATCATATGCATGGCATGGATAAGAAGCTCACCGAATTGCATGGGATGCTCAAAATGGCAGAGCGGATATTAAGAAAGGCACGATCAAGTGTTGATGGTGCAGAAATCGCTAAGTTCAAGAAGAGTTGGTCCAAGAAAAGGCTAAGGCAAAGGCACGGAGACGGTAACCTCTCGCCGCCATACCAAGTCTGGACCGGACTCAAGACCGCTTGCTTTCACGCAAGGAGACCAGTCACCGGAAGAGAAATCAGAGCAAGTGGCTTGCGAGCATGGCAAGAAGGCCGGAAATGCTTCTTCAAGCAAAGGTACACTTGTTGCATATGTTATAGACATTTACCTTGCCGACATACCTAGTAGCTCTTGGGTATTTGATACCGGATCGGTTGTTCATATTTGCAACTCGATGCAGGGGCTGGTAAGAACTAGGCGTGGGCACAAGGAGATTGACATCAGGGTTGGCAACAAAGCAAGAGTTGCTGCGTTGGAGGTCGG
The DNA here is from genome assembly GCA_021605205.1 of Aegilops longissima. Taxonomy (NCBI): domain Eukaryota; kingdom Viridiplantae; phylum Streptophyta; class Magnoliopsida; order Poales; family Poaceae; genus Aegilops; species Aegilops longissima. Next base: position 23,653 of record JAHIAM010005765.1, on the reverse strand, counting down.
CACGATGCAGCTCCAGCTTCCTTCCGGATTCATAATGGAATTGAATAATTGTTATTACATTCCCGCACTTAGTCGAACATTATTTCTGCCTCATGTTTGATGAGTCAAGGTTATGAATTCAATTTAAAGGACAATGGTTGTTCGATATTTTGAATGGTATGTTCCACGGCTATTGTAACACCCTGGATGTAAACTTCCCCTTTTTGGGCAATATATCTTTTCACCTCATCCAATTCTTGTGGGTTCTTGTCATGCTTGGCCTCTTGCTGTGTTGGTTGTGTTGGGTTTTCTTTTCTTTGTTTGCTCCTTTACCATATTGCATTTGTGCCTATTGTCTCTTGCATTCCCTTCTTGTCATGTGATTGTGGATGTGCATGTCATATGGTTGTGGTTTTCCTTGCATGTCATGTGGGTGCATGTTTCTTCCTCTCTTGCATTTACCATCCTCCTTCACTCTACTTCTTTCTCTTTCATTGCCATATATTTTCCTCCTTCAATTAATGTTCATCTTCTCCCTAATAGTCTTGCTTGTTGCACTAAACCTCTCTGCCCAAAAATCCCTCATTTGAAGTTGTTATGGTCAGGTTCAAATGGCACAAGTTTGAAGCATTTTCAAACTTGCATTATTTTTCTACCTTTAAAATGTCCATTACATTTTATTTAAATAGAGGAGAATTCCAGTGATTGTGGGAATATTTTCCTTTCACTCTAAATATTTTCTTCTCCCTGATTTCTTTTTTTCTCTTCCTTTTTTTTAGAAAAGGAAAAGGAGAAGAGGCAGCAAGCAGCAAGAGCCCAAAGAGCCCCTCTCCACTGGGCCACGGCCTCCCCGAGCCGGCCCAGCTCCGCAAAGCAGCCCTCAAGAGCCCAGAAGGCGTACAGCCCGCCGGTTGCCTCTCTCTCGTCCTTCGCCACCCGCGCCACCATACCCCCGCTTAGCCCCTTCCACGTGGCAGCACTGCCCCGCCTGCAAGGAGCGCCTGGTGTTCGCACCCACCTTTTCTCCTCCTCCCAGCAGCGCCATGGGGACCCCGAGCGAGGAGAGCACGAGCTCGGCCTCGCGCGCCTAGCCCCTTCTTATCCCTCCGCCAGACCAACCCTAGGGTTCCTCTCCTCTCCGCCGCCAGTGAGATTCCCTCAGATCGCCGCCTGGCCGGGTTCCCGAGCGCACTGGAGCACGCCTCCGCCGGGCGCTTCTCCGCCACCTCGACCGGGCGCCCTTGTCCATCTTTTCCTCCTCGCTGCCGCTTCACGACCACGACGCCGACCACGGAGGCCCGCTTCGCCAAGTACACCGACGCCATCGCTTTATCTTCCTCTCGGCCACGCTTCTCGGCGAGGTTCAGAGATCGAGCCTGCCGCCAGCCCGCCTCCGCCGCTGATCCGTTGTCTTAGGGTAAGGAGGTACTTCTTCCTCCCTGCTCCTTCGCCGCTGGTTCTCCGAGATTAGGCGCCGCCTGTTTTTGTCGCGCCTCGCGATCGGCGTGGCTCGAGTAGTTTAGGTTCAGGTTGTTTTGGGCGCTGTAGTGGCTGCCACCAAGGCTCGGGTTTGGTCCGACCTGTCCTCGTGGAGTTCCTCGGTGTCCTGCCGTGTTCGAGGGCGAGATCTCCTGAGGCGCCTGTTTCGCTGGCTTCGCTGCCTCGCTTTCTGCCTGGGTCCGGCTTGTTAGTGGGGTCAAGTAGCCTCACCCGATCTCACCGAACTCCTTCCTTAGACGAGCTGGTCGACACCCCGCCTTTCCATCATGGGCACTGGTTCAACCCCAGCGCGCCATTTCTCCCCCTTTTTTTTTTTTTTTAATTCTCTGTTTTCAAGGCCCACCGGTTCGGCTCAGAGCTGAAGTAGTTGAGGAACCAAGCCTCCTCCTTGTCAAGAGTCAGCCAGCCCAAAGGGTTACAGGGAAGGATTCCACCGGGAGACCTGTTCGAATCCCCCCGGGCCCTTTTCTCCCCTTTTTACCCCGTTAATCCTCGCTCTATGATGTTGGGGCCTGCATGTCAGCCTCTCAGCTGCTCCCCTGTGCATATTTTATTTTTTTTTCTTTCCTTTTCAGCTTTGTATCATTGTTGTTTTGGGCAGGTCCAAATTGACATTTCCAAATAGGGAAATTGCCACTGTTAGTTTCCATATTAGGCAGGTTTTACTTAATGTTTTTGTGATGTTTTCCCTAATGCAACCCTAGCATATTATATATGTTTTGGGTAGAAAATCACACCAACTCAGTGGTGTCATTGGTTTTTGCATTTGGGCAAGTTTGTGATCATGTTTTTTGCATCATGGTTATGTGTTGTCTTCCATGTGCATATTTATTTGTCTTGTGCTATGTTGTAGTTTGCACACATGCATGGCTTTGTTTTCTTCATGTTGTTATCGAGGTTCTCACCATTCTTGTTTTGCCCATTATATCCAAACCGTGCATCCGCTCCTCGGTGATTCTATACCGATTTCTAACTAAATCATCTCATCTTTCCGATGGCATGCTTGGTTAGCCAAGATGATGCCCGGTTTTCCATTTACCTTCCGAGTGCTCTTACGCTTTGCATATCACATCATTGCTTTTCATGTCATGTTGCATCATGTTGATTGTGCATTGCACCGTGATTTATTGTGGTTCCTTGTTGTTGTTGCTTTGGGTAGAGCCGGGAGACGAGAACGCTTACGAGGAACCTGTTGAGAACGCCGAGGATCAGGCTTTCGACAACTCGAGAACATTGCGCAAGATGATCATACCTCAAATCACTTCTATCTTTGCTATGCTAGTTGCTCGCTTTTTGCTATGCCTATGCTGCGATGCCTACCACTTGCTAAAGCATGCCACCCATATTGCCATGTCAGCCTCTAACCATCCTTTCCTAGCAAACCGCTGATTACATGTTACCGCTTCGCCAGCCCTCTTATAGCGCTGTTAGTTGCAGTGAAGCTGAAATTTGTTCCTTGTTGAACATGGAGATGTTGTTCCTCTTGGAACATGATAACTTGTTGGGGATATCACAATATATATATATATCTGCTATGCTTAACACATCTATATACTTGGTGAAGGGTGGAAGGCTCGCCTTATGCCCGGTGTTTTGTTCCACTTTGCCACCCTAGTTTCCGCCATACCGTGTTATGTTCCTTGATTTTATGCTCCTTACACGGTTGGGTGATTTATGGGACCCCTTGACAGTTCGCTTTGAATAAGACTCGCCCAGCAAGCCCAACATTGGTTTTACCATTTGCCACCTAAGCCTTTTTCCCTGGTTTTCGCGAGCCCGAGGGTCATCTTATTTTAAACCCCCCGCCAATGCTCCTCCGAGTGTTGGTCCAAACTAGAGCCACTTGCGTGCCACCGAGGCAACTTGGGGCATCTTCGGTTGCCGTCAGACGATCGCTTCATCCGGATGTGCCTCGAGAACGAGATATGTGCAGCTCCTATCGGGATTTGTCGGCACAATCGGGCGGCTTTGCTGGTCTTGTTTTATTGCTGTCGAAGTGTCTTGTAGTCCGGGATTCCGAGATTGATCGGACTTCCCGTAGAAGGAATAATCCTTCGCTGACCGTGAGAGCTTATAATGGGCTGTTGGGACACCCCGCAGGTAATATCTTTCAAAGCCGTGCTCATGTTATGAGGCGATGGGAATTTGTTAATGTCCGTTGTAGATAACACAAAGATGACCCCAAATAAAATACACCTCAATCAAGGTGTAACTGGATGGTCTCTTCTCGCGGAGTCCGGAAGTGAACACGGTGTTGGAGTTATGTCCGACGAAGTAGTTCAGATCACTTCTGATCAATACTAGTTTCTCGACCGCGCTTTTGCTTCTTCTCGCCTCTTTTTATGCTGTAGCCACCATATATGCTAGTCGCTGTCGCAGCTCAATTTTACTACCATGTCCTCCCAAAAGCTTAAATAGTCTTGATCTCGCTGGTGTGAGATTGTTGAGTCCCCTGACTCACAGATACTTCCAAACACAGCAGCAGTGTTCCGATGAGGCCAAGGGCAGATGATTCCACCGAGCTCAAGTGGAGTTCGACGAGGAACGTGGTCGTTACATTATGTTTCGCTTCCAGATGATCAGAGTGGTGCCTCAGCTGGGACGATTCGGGATCTGTGTTAGCTTGTGGGTATCTTCTTTATTTTGGTGCCGTAGTCGGACCTTGAGTGTACTCAATGATGTATGTTTAATTATGTACTGTGACGGGCGATTGTAAGCCAACTATGTACCTTTCTCCTTATTTTATTACATGGGTTGTGTGAAGATTACCTCACTTATGACATTGCTTTCAATGCGGTTATGTTTCTAAGTCGCGGCTCGACACGGGAGATATAGCCGCATCGGGGCGCTATAAGAGTTGGTAATCGAGCTTCCCACTTAGGAGCCCCTACTAGATTGTTTGCTGACGTTGTTGAGTCTAGAATGGAAAATGTTTTGAGTCTTAGGATTATATATATCGGAGAGTAGGATTCTTTTACCTCACCCCTTCATCGCCTGTGAGGCCTCCCGACGAGAGTTTTGACTCTTCTCTTCTCAAATTTCACTAAAATTTTTTTAGGATCACGGGTATCTTGGAATCGTTCCGATGGTTTTGTGACGAGAACATTGTTCTTGGTGCCTCCCGACATTTAGGGTTGTGGCAGTGTCCCGGGAGTTGAGCTCCGAGGTGTTGTCGCCACAATTTTATCGCTGCAGTTCGAATACCGAGTTTTGCCGACATCGAAATCTCTTTTGTACAGCTTGTTGGTGAGATAACCCCGATAGCCCAAAGATCGTGGCGAAAAGGGAGTATTGCCATGACTTGTATAACGGATGTTTTTCAAGGTCGAGGTACACGATTTCCGAGGATTTCTTGGTTATGTGTTGACGGATGGATACAAATGGATCTAGGTATTGTTAGTTTGGGTGATATATTTTGTGTCCCCTGTATCCCCAACACCGATTGCATAACCAGAAAGTTTCGGAGTTTATAGGTGGGAATTCTAGTAGCTTACAGTGATATTCTTTCCGGCTGATGTATGATTTGAGATTGGGGTTCAACGCTTAGTGGTCCGCTTTTTCACGGTCGATTTACAGGGTCGCGAGACGCCTTAAAGAATCCTTGGCTATGCTGATTCGGGACGCCTTGTTAGTCATTCGTGACGTCCGCTATACGTCAGGTCTGCAGGAGCCCCACCACTAACACTTTGAGCGTAAATTCTATCATGTGTTTGTTCCGCTCATTTTAGCAGCCAACCTTTTGTTTTCAATTGTGATGTTCGATTTGTTTCTAAGTCGATGTTGTTTCCATATCTTTATCTAAGTGGCTTTCACCTTAATGGATGTGTGATGATTAACTTTGAATTCATTCGCTCATTCTTGTTCAATGTTTATTGTGAAGACTATATGTTGCAATTTCTATCCGCTGATTCTACTTATCTATTTGTCTATCAAAGGACTAACGGATGTCACCCTCTTCAGATGGCTCCGCCAACGCCTCAATCCGGATCGCAATGATGGGGATCACCAATCCTCCACCTCCACCTCCACCTCCGCCTCCAGAGGCCCGGCAAGCTATTATGGCAGCCACCAATGCCAATGCTCGATGATTTTGCAGCTCTTGCAAGAACGCATCAGGGCAAGGCAATCAAGGCAATCAAGGTCAAGGCAACAATCAGCCACACTTTGCTACTCTCACCGGGCCGCTAATCACCAAGTCTTTCAGCTTCGTGTTGAGGCAACAGACGCTGATGATTGGTTAGTGGATATCTGCAAGCACTTTGATCAGTAGCAATGTCGCACCGAGGACTTTGTCAAGTTTGCATCGCTCCAACTCAAGGATCAAGCTGCTGAGTGGTTCCAGAATACAAAGATTCCAGAGGAGGTCGTGGTCATTACTCGGGATGAGTTCCGCCGTGATTTCCGAGCTCATCACATTCAAGAGTGTTGTTGAGAGCAAGCGTGAGGAGTTCCGCAATCTCAAGCAAGGCACCATGTCTGTCTATCAATACAATATCCAGCCCTGTAAGCTCGCTGCTTTGCTAAGCAAGATGTACCTGATGAAAGGAGTATGATCTATCGCCAGAGGTGGTCCGAGAGAGGATCTGCAATTACCTCTTGTGCTGTTTGAGCCAGATAAGTATGATGATTTCTACAACATGGCACTCAAGCAAGAACAAGCACAACTCAAGTGCGAGGCTTCTAAGAAGAGAATCAGGATGCAGTTCAGTCCTCCTCGCCCTCTCAAGTGGCAGCCAAGCAGCAGGTTTTATCCGCCTCCTCCGCTCCGCCGCCTTTACCAAAGAAGAACTCAGTGGACGTGGATCTTCCCACCCACCCAACCCAAGCTATCGTAATGCTTCTAATTCTCAAGCTCCAAGGTCAAGTGCTCCTTACCACCGTCCGCTCGAGGTCACTTGCAACAAGTGTCGCAGAAGGGTCACTATGCTAACAAGTGCTTCAACCAGAGGCGCCTTCCGCCTCCTCCTCCGTGAAATCTTCCAAAGAATGCAAAGGGTCAAGCATAATCCAAAGTATGCCAAGGTCAATATGATGAATGCAGCTCAGCAGAGGATTCTTCAGATGTGCTAATGGGTAATCTTCTTGTTAATGATTTTCCTGCAAAAGTCTTATTTGATACCGTGCATCGCTTTTCATTTCGAGGCCTTTTGTTGCCAAGCATGAGTTGGTGATGAAGAGATTCCTGTTCCTTTGAAGATCATATCCCGGTAAACAGATGACTTCTCGAGTTTTCGCATCAATGTCGGTATCAAGATGGGCGATTATAGATTTCTTTCTAAACCAAGTGGTTCTTGGTGACTCGGACATTGATCTTATTCTCGAATGGATCGGCTTTATCAGACAAAGCTCAGCTTGATTGTGCTGCTGTGGAAATTCAATTGACTCATTCTTCTAATGATGTGATCATCTATGCCTCTCGTGATGAAACTATTCGGTTGTTTTCTCTCAATGAGAAGGGCGAATTGAATGCCATCTCTCGATTCCAAATGCTTGTGAGTACCAAGATGTCTTTCCGTAAGAGCTTCCGTATGCCTCCTCATCGCCACCGAGTTCATATCGATCTTGAGCCGCATCGAACCCGCTTGCAAGCGCCCATACAAGCTTGGACCTGATGAGCTGAGGGAATTGAAGAAGCAGCTCGATGAACAAGAGCGTCTGGTTTGATCGCATCGAGTTCATCTCCTTGGGGTTGTGGTGTTCTTTTGTCCGAAGAAGGATGGCTCGGACCGACTTTTGCGCCGACATCGCCCATTGAATAAGAAGACAATTAAGAACAAGTATCCACTTCCCAACATCAATGAGCTTTTCGAGCAACTCAAAGGTGCTACGGTGTTCTCTAAGCTTGACCTTCAGATGGGGTATCATCAGATTCAGATTCGTGAACAAGATATTCCCAAGACAGATTCGTAATGCTTTGGTTCTTATGAATATACTCGTCATGTCTTTCGCCTCGCCAATGCTCCTCCAACTTTCTCTCTGATGATGAACTTCATATTCAATCCCTACACCAATGAATTCGCCTTGGTCTATCTTGATGATATTTTGGTCTTCCAAGAATAAGAAGGATCATGCCAAACATTTGCGATTGGTGCTAGACAAGCTCAGAGAGTACCAATTCTATGCCAAGTTCTCCAAATGTGAATTCTGGCTTGATGAAGTGCTTTATCTTGGTCATATCATCTCTGCCAAGGGTATCGCAGTTGATCCCGAGAAGGTGTCCGCAATTGTCAATTGGGAACCTCTCGAATGTCAAGCAGCTCCGCAGCTTTCTTGGTCTTGCAAGCTATTGTCAAGGTTTGTTGAGAACTTCTCCAAGATTGCAAAGCCTCTTTCCAACCTCCTCCGTAAGGGTGAAGTATGTCCGGTCTCCCGAGTGTGACGTTGCTTTCAAGACTCTCAAAGAGAAACTCGCCACAGCCCCTGCTCGACTCTCCCGATGAATCCAAGCCTTATGAAGTGTTCTGTGATGCTTCCTTCAAGGTCTCTTGCTGTGTTAATGCAAGAGAAGAGAGTTGTGGCTTATACCTCTCGCCAGCTTGAAGCCCAACGAGAAGAACTACCCCACTCACGATCTTGAGTTGGCGGCAGTTGTTCATGCTTTGATTACTTGGAGACATCTCTTGTTGGGAAGGAAAGTGGACATTTTCACCGATCACAAGAGTCTCAAGTACATCTTCACTCAGCCTAACCTCAACCTCAGTGCACTCGATGGGTCGAAATGATTCAAGAGTACAACCCAAGTATTGAGTATACTCCGGCAAAGCCAATGTCATTGCAGACGCTTTGAGCAGAAAGCTTATCGCAACAGCCTAATCCTCAAGCCCTTTCACCGGATCTCTCGTGAATCTTTCCGCAAGCTGAATCTTCAAGTTGTTCCTCAAGGCTTTCTTGCCAACCTCATAGTCTCTCCTACTTTGGAAGATCAGATTCGTGAGGCTCAACTTCTGGATGCCATGGTGAAGAAAGTGAAACGTGGTATCGACAAGGGCATTTCCAAGTACAAGTGCTTCCATGTTGATGACAAAGACACTGCTTTTGAGGACCGGATTGTGGTTCCTAAGGGTGATCTACGAAAAGTCATTATGAACGAGGCTCACAATTCGCTTCTATCCATTCATCCCGAAGTACGAAGATGTACCATGACCTCAAGCAGTCATATTGGTGGACTCGAATGAAGCGAGAGATTGCTCAATTCGTGAATGAGTGTGATGTCCGCAGAAGAGTGAAAGGTAACACCAAAGACCAGCTGGTCTCCTTCAACCTCTTGCTATACCTGAATGGAAGTTTGATCATATTGAAATGGACTTCGTGGATCTGGCTTTCCAAAGTCCAAGCGTGGAAATGATGCTATCTTCGTTGTCATTGACAAGCTGACTAAAGTGGCACATTTTCTTCCTATCAAAGAATCCATCACCGCAGCTCAGCTTGGCATGTAGCTTACACCTCCGTGATTGTCTCCTTGCACGGTATTCCTCAAGTGATCTCTTCGCACTGGCAGCATTTTTACCTCCAAGTTCTGGGATTCTTTTCGTAAGGCCATGGGCACCAAAGATTCGCTTCAAAGACAGCTTTCCATCCTCAAACAAGTGGCCAAGTCGAGCGAAGTTAATCAAATTCTTGAAGATATGCTCGTGGCTTGTGTCATTTCCTTCGTATGAAGTGGAAGATTGCCTTCCTTATGCCGAAGTTCTCTTACAACAACAGCTTCCAAGCGAAGTTCGGCAAGGCCCCATTCAAATTTCTATGGCGTAAAGTGCCGATTCTCTCAATTGGTCTCGAGACAGTGAACGCCAACTTCTTGGCAATGACTTGATCACGTATGTAAGAAATGTGCAAGGTCATTCGTGAGAATTCAAAGCCGCGAATCGCGCCTGTAAGAGCTATTATGATGATAAGCACCGTGATGTGACTTTTGAAATCGGAGACCATGTCTACCTCCGCGTCTCTCCAATGAAAGGTACTCGTCGCTTCGGTATCAAAGGGAAGCTTGCCCCTAGATACGTGGGTCCTTTCAAGATCATTGGGAGAAGAGGCGATCTCGCCTATCAACTTGAGCTTCCATCCAACTTTGCAAATGTGCACGATGTGTTTCACGTGTCACAGCTTCGCAAGTGCTTCAAGACTCCTGAACGCACTATCAACTTCGAAGAGATTGACCTTCAAGAAGATCTCTTATCGTGAGCACCCCTGCTGTTATTCTTGAAGAAACCGAGCGCAAGACTCGCAACAAGTCAATCAAATTCTGAAAGTGAAGTGGTCACACCATTCCAACCGAGAAGCTACCCGGGAGCGTGAGGATCACCTCCGCTCGAGTATCCGAGTTCTTTCAGTCCTAGATCTCGGACGAGATCCTCTTGTAGTGGTGGAGGTTGTAACACCGGATGTAAACTTCCCTTTTGGGCAATATATCTTTTCACCTCATCCAATTCTTGTGGGTTCTTGTCATGCTTGGCCTCTTGCTGTTTTGGTTGTGTTGGGTTTTCTTTCTTTGTTTGCTCCTTTACCATATTGCATTTGTGCCTATTGTCTCTTGCATTCCCTTCTTGTCATGTGATTGTGGATGTGCATGTCATATGGTTGTGGTTTTCCTTGCATGTCATGTGGGTGCATGTTTCTTCCTCTCTTGCATTTACCATCCCTCCTTCACTCTACTTCTTTCTCTTTCATTGCCATATATTTTCCTCCTTCAATTAATGTTCATCTTCTCCCTAATAGTCTTGCTTGTTGCACTAAACCTCTCTGCCCAAAAATCCCTCATTTGAAGTTGTTATGGTCAGGTTCAAATGGCACAAGTTTGAAGCATTTTCAAACTTGCATTATTTTTCTACCTTTAAAATGTCCATTACATTTTATTTAAATAGAGGAGAATTCCAGATTGTGGGAATATTTTCCTTTCACTCTAAATATTTTCTTCTCCCCCTCATTTCTTTTTCTCTTCCTTTTTTTTAGAAAAGGAAAGGGAGAAGAGGCAGCAGCAGCAGCAGAGCCCAAAGAGCCCCTCTCCACTGGCCACGGCCTCCCGAGCCGGCCCAGCTCCGCAGCAGCCCTCAAGCAGCCTGTGAAGGCGTGCCAGCCCGCCGCCTGGCTGCCTCTCTCTGCCTTCGCCACCCGCTACCCATACCCCCCGCTTAGCCCCTTCCACGTGGCAGCACTGCCCCGCCTGGCAGCGAGCGCCTGTGCTCGCAGACCCACCTTTTCCTCCTCCTCCCAGCAGCGCCATGGGGACCCCGAGCGAGGAGAGCACGAGCTCGGCCTCACCGCCTAGCCCCCTTCTTATCCCTCCGCTGCATCAACCCTAGGGTTCCTCTCCTCCGCCACGCCAGTGAGATTCCCCAGATCGCCGCCTGCCGGGTTCCCGAGCGCACTGGAGCACGCCTCCAGCCGGCGCTTCTCCGCCACCTCGACCCGGGCGGCCTTGTCCATCTTTCTCCTCCTCGCCGCCGCTCACGACCACGACGCCGACCACGGAGGCCTGCTTCGCCAAGTACACCGACGCCACTGCTTTATCTTCCTCTCGGCCACGCTTCTCGGCGAGGTTCGTGAGATCGAGCCTGCCGCCGCCACCTCGCCTCCGCCGCTGATCCGTTGTCTTAGGGTAAGGAGGTACCCCTTCCTCCCTGCTCCTTCCTCTCGCTGCCGCTGGTTCTCCGAGATTAGGCGCCGCCCATGTTTTTGTCGCGCCATGCGATTCCGCGTGGCTCGAGTAGTTTAGGTTCAGGTTGTTTTGGGCGCTGTAGTGGCCGCCACCAGCCTCGTTTGGTCCGACCTGTCCCCGTGGAGTTCCTCTGTCCTGGCCGTGTTCGAGGGCGAGATCTCCTCAGAGGCGCTGCTGTTTCGCTGGGCTTCGCTGCCTCGCTTTCTTGCCTGGTCCGCTTGTTAGTGGGGTCAAGTAGCCTTCACCCAGATCTCACCGAACTCCTTCCTTAGACGAGCTGGTCGACACCCCGCCTTCCATCATGGGCGACTGGTTCGAACCTCAGCGCGCCATTTCTCCCCTTTTTTTTTTTTTAATTCTCTGTTTTCTCGCTGCCCCACTGGTCTGCTCTCAGCTGAAGTAGTTGAGGAACCAAGCCTCCTCCTTGTCAAGAGTCACAGCCAGCCTCAAGGGTTGCAGGGAAGGATTCCACCGGGAGACCTGTGTTCGAATCTCCGGGCCCCTTTTCCCCCTTTTACCCTCGTTAATCCTCGCCTCTATGATGTTGGGGCCTGCATGTCAGCCTCTCAGCTCCCCCCTTGTGCATATTTTATTTTTTTTCTTTCCTTTTCAGCTTTGTATCATTGTTGTTTTGGGCAGGTCCAATCTGACATTTCCAAATAGGGAAATTGCCACTGTTAGTTTCCATATTAGGCAGGTTTTACTTAATGTTTTTGTGATGTTTTCCTAATGCAACCCTAGCATATTATATATGTTTTGGGTAGAAAATCACACCAACTCAGTGGTGTCATTGGTTTTGCATTTGGGCAAGTTTGTGATCATGTTTTTTGCATCATGGTTATGTGTTGTCTTCCATGTGCATATTTATTTGTCTTGTGCTATGTTGTAGTTTGCACACATGCATGGCTTTGTTTTCTTCATGTTGTTATCGAGGTTCTCACCATTCTTGTTTTGCCCGTCATATCCAAACCGCATCCGCTCCCGGTGATCTCTATACCGATTTCTAACGAAATCATCTCATCTTTCCGATGGCATGCTTGGTTAGCCAAGATGATGCCTGGTTTTCCATTTACCTTCCGGAGTGCTCTTACGCTTTGCATATCACATCATTGCTTTTCATGTCATGTTGCATCATGTTGATTGTGCATTGCACCGTGATTTATTGTGGTTCCTTGTTGTTGTTGCTTTGGGTAGAGCCGGGAGACGAGAACGCTTACGAGGAACCTGTTGAGAACGCTTGAGGATCAGGCTTTCGACAACTCGAGAACATTGCGCAAGATGATCATACCTCGAAATCACTTCTATCTTTGCTATGCTAGTTGCTCGCTTTTTGCTATGCCTATGCTGCGATGCCTACCACTTGCTAAAGCATGCCACCCATATTGCCATGTCAGCCTCTAACCATCCTTTCCTAGCAAACCGCTGATTGGCTATGTTACCGCTTCGCCAGCCCTCTTATAGCGCTTGTTAGTTGCAGAAGCTGAAATTTGTTCCTTGTTGAACATGGAGATGTTGTTCCTCTTGGAACATGATAACTTGTTGGGGATATCACAATATATATATATATCTGCTATGCTTAACACATCTATATACTTGGTGAAGGGTGGAAGGCTCGGCCTTATGCCCGGTGTTTTGTTCCACTCTTGCCACCCTAGTTTCCGCCATACCGTGTTATGTTCCTTGATTTTATGCTCTTTACACGGTTGGGTGATTTATGGGACCCCTTGACAGTTCGCTTTGAATAAGACTCGCCCAAAGAAGCCCAACATTGGTTTTACCATTTGCCACCTAAGCCTTTTTCCCTGGTTTTCATGCGAGCCCGAGGGTCATCTTATTTTAAACCCCCGGCCAATGCTCCTCCGAGTGTTGGTCCAAACTAGAGCCACTTGCGGTGCCACCGAGGCAACTTGGGGCATCTTCGCTTGCCGTGACGATCGCTTTCATCCGGATGTGCCTCGAGAACGAGATATGTGCAGCTCCTATCGGGATTTGTCGGCACAATCGGGCGGCTTTGCTGGTCTTGTTTTATTGCTGTCAAGTGTCTTGTAGTCCGGGATTCCGAGATTGATCGGTCTTCCCGTAGAAGGAATAATCCTTCGCTGACCGTGAGAGCTTATAATGGGCTTGTTGGGACACCCCGCAGGTAATATCTTCAAAGCCGTGTCTGCGGTTATGAGGCGATGGGAATTTGTTAATGTCCGTTGTAGATAACACAAAGATGACCCCAAATAAAATACACCTCAATCAAGGTGTAACTGATGGTCTCTTCTCGGCGGAGTCCGGAAGTGAACACGGTGTTGGAGTTATGTCCGACGAAGTAGTTCAGATCACTTGATCAATACTAGTTTCTCGACCGTGCTTTTGCTTCTCTTCTCGCCTCTTTTATGCTTGTAGCCACCATATATGCTAGTCGCTGTCGCAGCTCAATTTTACTACCATGTCCTCCCAAAAGCTTAAATAGTCTTGATCTCGCTGGTGTGAGATTGTTGAGTCCCCGGACTCACAGATACTTCCAAACACAGCTTGCAGTGTTCCGATGAGGCCAAGGCAGATGATTCCACCGAGCTCAAGTGGAGTTCGACGAGGAACGTGGTCGTTATTATGTTTCGCTTCCAGATGATCAAGAGTGGTGCCCAGCTTGGGACGATTCGGGATCCGTGTTAGCTTGTGGGTATCTTCTTTATTTTGGTGCCGTAGTCGACCTTGAGTGTACTCAATGATGTATGTTTAATTATGTACTGTAGACGTGGCGATTGTAAGCCAACTATGTACCTTTCTCCTTATTTTATTACATGGGTTGTGTGAAGATTACCTCACTTGCGACATTGCTTTCAATGCGTTATGCTCTAAGTCGCGGCTCGACATCGGGAGATATAGCCGCATCGGGCGTTATAGCTATGCACCCATTGTTGATGGATATTTATATTGTATCTAGAACAGGAACCGTCTATAACGTGAATGTCAAGAGGCATAAGCCTAATGAGATAAACCGACATACTGCATTGCCGCTTGGACATATTAGTTCTGAAACGCATGAAGAAGCTCCATGATGATGGGCTCCTAACTTCGTCTCGACTTCGGTCGCTCGAGACATGTGAATCATGCTTGCTCGCAAGATGACTAAGTCTCCTTTCGCAAAGAGTTATAGAGGGCGCCCGAGCTATTGGAACTTATACATAGTGATGTGTGGTCCAATGAGCACAACCGCCAGAGGTGGCTATCAAGATTGTGACTTTTACCGACGACTTGAGTAGATATGGATATATCTATTTGATGAGGCACAAGTCGGAGACTTTTGAAAAGTTCAAAGAGTTTCAGAATAGGTTGAGAATCAGCTCGGCAAGACTATAAAGCTTCATGATCCGATCGTGGAGGTGAGTACATGAACCAGAGTTCGATGATCATCTCAAAAGTCGAGGTATAGTACTCAGCTCACATCTCCGGCACGCCACGTAGAAATGGCGGTCGTAACGGAGGAATAGGACCTTGTTGGACATGGTCCGCCTATGATGAGCAAATCGGATTTACCCTTGTCATTTTGGGGATACGCTTAGAAACTGCAGCTTACACTTAATAGGGTACCATCAAAACTGTAGACAAGACACCGTGATGAGATGTGGACCGGAAGAGTCCCGCTTTGTCTTTTCTAAAGATTTGGGGTTGTGAAGCATTTGTCGTTTACTTATGTCGCAAGCTTACACTCAAGTGGGATAAATGCATATTCGTGGATACCCAAACCTTGGGATATAGCTTCTACAACCGGAAGAGAACAAAGTGTTTGTTGCTCGAACGGGTTTTCCTTGAGAAAGAGTTTCTCACGGGAGGCTGTGGAGGATGGTTCGACTCAAGAAATTCGAGGACCACTCGGGACGGCTCGGCTGGTGATGAAATCATACCGAGTCGGGCCGGGAACCCGAGTGGAAGCGCACCGAACCATGGAGGTCAGAAAGATTGCGCAGAGTGCGCGATGTATTGTTGCTAAAAAGCGACGAGCCGGCCACGTATGCGGAAGCGATGGTGAACCCAGATTCCGAGGCATGGCTAGAGGCCATGAGATCCGAGTTAAAGTCCATGGATGAGAATCAAGTCCGGACTTGGTTGATCCGCCACCGGGCGAATCGCCATTGGTTGCAAATGGGTCTTTAAGAAGAAAACCGATGTGGATGAAAATGTTCAGATCCACAAAGCTCGGCTTGTCGCTAAAGGTTATGGACAAGTTCAAGGAATTGACTACGACGAGACTTACTCGCCGGTAGCGATGCTGAAATCGGTGACGATCATACTAGCTATAGCTGCATATTTCGATTACGTAGATATGGCGATGGATGTCAAGACGGCTTTCCTTCACGGAAATTTAACCGAGGACGGTATATGATACAGCCCGAGGGTTTTGTCGATCCGACTAGCACTAGTAAGGTATGCGAGCTCAAGAGATCCATTTATGGGTTGAAGCAAGCATCTCGAGTTGGAACATTCGCTTTGATGAGGTCATCACCGGCCTCGGTTTCATCAAAAGCTAAGAGGACTCTTGTTTATACAAGAAGTTAAGTGGAGCTCAATAGTGTTTTTGATCTTGTATGTGGACGACATACTACTGATCGGGAACGATGTTTCATGTTAAACTCGGTCAAGGGATCATTGAATGGCAAGTTTTCGGCGAAGGACCTTGGTGAGGCAGTCTATATTTTAGGCATTAAGATCTATAGTGATAGATCGAGGAGGCTGCTCGGCTTAAGCCGAGCACATACATAGATAAAGTGTTGAAGCGGTTCAACATGAGTGAGGCGAAGAAAGGGTTCTTGCCGCCTCACATGGTATAAGGCTAAGCGAGACTCGTAGTCCTTCGACATCCGATGAGCGGCAGATGAGTAGGATTCCGATGCCTCAAAGAATCGGATCCATCATGTATGCCATGATATGTACAAGGCCTGATGTTGCTTTTGCAATAAGCCTAACAAGTAGATACCAGGCCCCGTGTGAGAGTCATCGGGCAGCAGTAAAGACTATTTTGAAGTACCAAAAGGACTAAAGAGATGTTCCTAGTTTATGGAGGTGAGGAAGAGCTCGTCGTAAGGGGTTACGCCGATGCTAGTTTCAAACCGACAGAGATGATTGTCGATCATAGTCCGGATTCGTACGCCCTTAACGGAGGAGCAAAGGTAATCGGATGAGTTCCAAGCAGGATACGGTGGCCGATTCTACCACGTAGTTTAATACATTGCGCTTGTGAAGCTGCAAAGGAAGGTGTTTGATCCGCATTTTCTGGATGATCTTGGTATTTTCCCAGCCTCGTGAAACTGTTGACCTTTATTGTGATAATTTGGTGCCATCGCACAAGCCAAGGAGCCGAGGAATCACCACAAGGTCGTACACATAGACCGGAAATATCACCCGATATGAAAGATCGTAAAGAATGGTGATGTAGAGTTATGCAAGATTCACATGGATGCAAATATTGCAGATCCGCTGACTAAGCCGCCCACAACCCAAGCATGAGGGGCACGTTAGAGCTATGGGCATTCGATGTCTATTTGATTGACTCTAGTGCAAGTGGGAGACTGTTGGAGATATGCCCTAGAGGCAATCATGTATGATGATATTTCCTATGTGTTTATGAATAAAGATAGTCCTTGGACATTATCAATGATGTGTATCGCAAGCACGTGACTTGTTTGTGGGACTATGCATTGTATGATGACTGTCCTAAAAGGTCCCTAGTCGAAAGGGTTGTGTGGACGCCAGCCGACTAGACTAGCATATGACACGGCCGATGGCTCGGTCTCACTAGCCATGGAGCATTGATGCTAACCGGATAATATGAACTTGAAAGGTCTGGTCGGATTCGACATAGTCGGACCGAGTCGAGATAAGGTCCGAGGGACAGACCCAACTATGAGACGAGAGATATGTCATCTGTGAGTCTCTAGTACAACATAATGCTCTATGTCCTAAGACCTGAGCCGACGATGTACTGAGATGGTGATAGACTTGCTTTTGGGCCGACCAAACGCTACTCCGCGGATCGGGTAGTTACAAAGGTAGGTTTCGGTTTGTCCAATCCCATGATGCGAGACATGGTCGAGCAAGATGGGATTTGCCCTCCGATCGAGAGATATACTGGCCCTCGTGTGATCCGACCAGAACAAGAGATGGCTATGCGACAAGGATTATGAGATAATCCGGATTATGGTCGTATCACCGAACGAGAAAGAGGTCGGTTAGCACAAGGATGACAGTCTCGCTTTGAGCCCGGCTAACATATATCGTAAGCGGCAAAGGGAATGTAAGTGTGACACGCCAGGCTGTGTTCGCTTAACCAGCTTCATCGCTCGCTGGTGGTCGGCACGCTTGCTAGAGGTCACATTAGCCATGTAGTCCGGAGGTGATCCAACTACGACCAAGCCGACTTGAACCTAAGGGGTCGCGCGCTAAGGGAAGGAACCCACGAGGTCAGTTCAGAGGACACCGGTCGGATGTGATCCGAATCGACTAGGAACGTGACCGAGTAGACTTTCGCTTTAGGGTCCGTGACGAGGCCCAAGTGTTGAGCTCGCGATGGACGCCTATATAAAGTGGAGGTGCGGCGACTCGGGTAGTGAGAACGCTTCGCCTCGGGAGGCAGATCGCTTCGCCTCGTGGAGGTTGATCGCCGCCTCGTGGAGGTTGTTCGCTGGCGCCGCGATTAGGGTTTGCATGTGTTCCAATAGCCACCTCCACTCGCCGCCGACCGGTGATCGACCTAGCAGTCCGCCGCGACGACATTCCTCCGCACGCGCGGATACTATTAGAGGCGGTGCACTTGCGCCATTCGCGAACTCAGACGTGGATCGGACGACCGACCGCCGAGGGAGATCGGACGAGGAGGAGACGATCCACTCGCACGCCGCTGCCCCAACTCTTCTTCGGCTGCACGGCATCAAGGCCTAGTGGTAACGAATCGTGATCCATCTCCGTAGTATGTTCATGGATGTTCTGCGCAGAGAATTTTTAATTTGCAATGACGCACCCTACCGTTGAACCCAACACCGGATCTCTCTTCGCCCCTCTTGTTTTTATGCCGGATGCTCTCTCCCTACTATGGTGGCTAGCTCTACTTATATAGGCTAAGGCCCTGGGCCTCTTCCCAAATATTGAGCGGGAAGGGCGCCAACAATTGGCCATTTTGAAGGGGAACAACGGGTACACTTATCCTGACTAAAGTTGGTCCTCGCATGCCAAAGGCTCGTGATGACGCCTCGCTTGGGCTCCACGATGATTCTTCCACCGCTGGGCTGGTCTTGGTCTTGTTGCAATCAAACGGATGCCTTTGTTTGATGCTCTCGCCGCGCTTGCTCCCTTTGCACCAAAGAGGAAAGGAGGATGCTGCTGGCTGGCGCCTCGATCGGGCGCCTTTGGTCGCCATGGCTTGCGCCATGGGCACCTCACGATGTACCCCGCCTTGAACTCTCCGCCTCATGAGCCAGCCTCGACGAGGCCGCGCTTGAGGAAGCTCCTTGTCGCCCGCCTCATGAGGCTTGGCCTCGCGAGGGTCTTGAGCTTATGCTGATGAAGATGGGCTGCCCTGGCCTCCTTGAGCCATGCCGCAGGCCGCAGTGTGCAAGTCTGGGACCCCTATTCCTGTAACGCCGACAAGAGCTCCCTGGCCCACCGAGCGCCTCAACTTGGCCGAGCAGAGGCGAAGGGCAGGCGCGGTTGCCGCGTCTCTAACAGCCTCGCGCCTTGGGTGCCGCGTGGTGGTTGATTGATGCGCGCACCGCTTCCCCATGATGCCTCGTAACCACCCGGATTCGACAAGTCCCCGCATGCGAGTCGGGTCATGATTACCGTGATCGTGGAGGCCGACGGTTGGCCTTCACGGCTTATAAGCACGAACGGGCGCGCCTCTAGTCTATCCTTCGCTTCTCCTCCTCCTCGCTTCGCCTGGGTTGCTATGGTCCGATCCGCCGGTTCTCCACGGAAGAGAAGGGAAAGGCCTCAAGAGGATCCCGACCTGCCCCCCAAAGAAGCGGCTTGCCCTCCGGGTGTCGTGGCAAGAGCGCTGCGCCGAGGCGCCCATGCCCTGCGCGAGCGGCCGCCACCAGGGTTCCTCTTCCTTGTACGCCGCAAATTGGTGGCTCAAGGAGGCGACGCCGGGCGCCACAAGCGGCGCCATGGCGACGACGCCGGGCGGGTCACGGCGGTGTGCGCTTCCCCGGAGTCCATGCCGAGGCTCCCGCCGGAGTTCGTGGCTTGCCGCCGCCTCCTAAGTCTTGATTCGCCTTCCTTCTTTTCTTCGCCCGCTGCCCCGCGTGGGGAGCCCCGACTCTCGCAAGACGCCGGGTCAGGCAACCTCGCGACCGGGCAGAGGTCGCGTAGTTGCCCCGGCGAGGTCTTCATGACTCGAGGCTGGGCGAGGTCGCCTGTGTCTGCAGATGAGGGGCGCCTCACCATCCACCGAGTATGATGGTGCTTCGTGGTGTCCTTCAAGGTCTTCGACGCTGAGGGTCGCCGGCTGAGTGCTGCCCCGGAGAGGTGGTCGGGTCCCGCCAAGGTGAGACAGGGCCGACCGACCACCCCTTGGCAGCTCCTCAGCGACGAGGCGCCGAGGATCCAGCGACTCACGAGCTCTTTCGCGACGCCGAGACGAGCGACGGTAGCTACGAGCCTCGAGCCGGGCGCCGCCCCCGAGTAGGCGGGTTCACAAGCCGCTGCCGCCTCGATCCGATGGGGTTGGCGCTGCATCGGTGGCCCACTATTGATGATTGCGCCTGGCCATGTGGTCCCCTCAGAGGTAGGACTCCTTAGGATTCACGCCTTTGTTCCCGCGAGGAGCCAAGAATGTAGACATGGGGCTTGTAAGATGTTTGTAGCTTCGCTTGTCAATATGATCCTTATTGTGAGGTAGTGCGAGATGCTCATTCCGCCTTTAGCTTAGTTTCTTCCTTTCGACTCGTGAGGGCTTGATGCTCACACACGACAGTCCCACCCCAAGGCAGCTTCAGCCGCTAGTATGCTGTGTCACGATGCCGTGGTCAAGGCCAGGAGGTGAGCGGCCTGAGGTCCGAAGAGCCTCCGAGTCGCGGTGCTCTGGGGTCCCCTTGGCGCCAAGCAGCCATCATTCGTGAGAAAGGAGAGCGACGCTATAACACGGGGTTGCATTGGCGGGGGATGGTGTTACATAACTAGTGTGTCCGGAGGGTGACTTATCTCGAGGGTCGTGACAATGCTTCCCGATGCGGGCGCTAGGTCCGTGCCTTGGCCAAGCAGAGATTGCGTGGCGAGGTCAAGCTTGCGGTCCTTGAGGGACCCCTGCAGGTTCACCACAAAGGAACAAGAGCTCGCTGTGGCGATTGTTAGTTCTGTCATTAGTTGCTTGGGAGAGGCGCGAGAGGCCTCGTGAGGTGTGTTGGGGCACCCGTGAGCCAGCCGCGGACTCACGGGCCCCACCTCAAGGCGGGTTGCGCCTGGCTCGGGCCTTATCTTCGAGTGTGTTCCTGCAATTTGGCCAGATGCCGGTGTTTCACGCCTCGGTCCTGCTCTCGGCTGGTCTCAGCCGCCGGCAAGCCAAGTCGCGATGCCATGGACAAGACCAGAGGGTGAGGGCCGGAGAGCCGGTAGGAGCCCCTGAGTCGCGATGCTCAGCGCTTCCCTTTAACGCTAAGCTGGGTTAGATGACTAAACTCACGCCCCGGTCCCGCTCGGCTGGTCTCACCTGTCGCCGGCAAGCCAGTCGCGATGCCATGGACAAGACTAGAGGGTGAGGGCCGGAGAGCCGTAGAGCCCTGAGTCGCGATGCTCGTGCACCCCTTTAACGCTGCAAGCTCGGTCGATGCATCAACTCTACGCTGCCGGGTCCTTACTCGGGCTGGTCTCACCGTCAAGGCAAGCCAGGTCGCTGATGCCATGGACAAGACCAGAGGGTGAGGGCCGGAGAGCCAAGAGAGCCCTGAGTCGCGATGCTCGCACACCCCTTTAACGCTGCAAGCTGGGTTAGATGACGAAACTCCACGCCCTCGGTCCGGCCTCGTGATGGTCTCGCCGGTCGCTGGCAAGCCAGGTCGCGATGCCATGGACAAGACCATAGGGTGAGTGCCGGAGAGCCGGTAGGAGCCCTGAGTCGCGATGCTCAGGCACCCCCCCTTTAACGTGCAAGATTCCACCACCGAGGAAAAGGCACCAAATAACAAGCATGGTGGAGCGAGAGCATAATCCTAAGGAAAAGTAGGAAGGATACATGCACTGGGACCGCCCGAGCGGTTTGGGATGATGCAGCCCGAGGGCGCCCCAACATAATAATGACATGAAATAAAAGGATACATGCCGCAGGACGGACCCACGCTGCCGGGAATAATGCGGCTCAAGGCGCCCCACCGAAATAAAACTTAAAGATGTCACCGGTGATGTTGGGGACGGGGGTGTTGGTGTAGCAGGCTCGGCTGGCTGCGGAGCGATCTCACGAGCCCCTGTGCCTGGGGCCTCGGGAGGCCCGAGGCGCTGGTGGCTCTCACGACCATCTCCATCTCCGCCATGTGGCTGCGAACGCCTCGCCTCTTGAGCCTCCAGATGTCCTCATGAGACGCCGGTGCGCAGCCGCTGCTTGGCGGCCATGAGGCATGCGCGACGTAGCTGGGGGCGGACCTTGCAACATCCCACTCATGAGGGCCGAGGTGCTTTGAGACGCTGCCTGGTTGAGCCCTGGTATGTCGATGCAGACGCCAGCCCACCATCCTGCCTCGATGGGGGCCACCGGCAGCGCGCGGCTGCCCTCATGACCCTTGACTCCTCAGAGCTCCTGAATGGCCTTGCCGACGAACTCCCCAGGGTTCGGCCCTCCTTGCCTTGCTCCTGCTTATGGAAACGTGTCAAACACACCTCCATGTGGTGCCCAAGCGCCTCACTCGAGACCTTGGCGAGGTCGGCGGCCCTCCGTGGGAGAGCCCCGAGCCCCGCCCTCGAGGAGGGCGCCGGCACACTTTCCCATGCGATGGAAGGAGGTTCTCCCGGCCCGGCGCTGGTTCCCCGAGGGGCCTGCCTCTGAGGAGCCGGGCCACCGATGTTTTTCTTGCGCGCGCCTCGAGGCCTCCCGCTGCCGTGGTCTGGTCTTCTAGCGATGTGGCTTTGAAAGGCTCGCCCAGGAGCACACTGCTGCTCTCTCTTCACAGGGCACCGTGATGACCCCGCCGCTTCGGCATCTTGAGGACGCGTAGCCGTGGTGGATTACGGCCATGAATTTGGCCAACGCTGGGTACCCGAGATGGCGTTGTACGGCAAAGCGAATGTGGGCGACGCCAAGTCGATGAGCTCGGGTGTGGTAGTTGTCGCGAGCCCCAAGGTGACAGAAGGCGGACCTGCCCGATCGGGACTATGGAGCCGCTGTGACTCCGAGAAAGGCTTGGCTGGCTGAAGTTGACTGTAAGGCACTTGAAGATTGTTGAATGTCTCCACGACAGGACGATGAGCCCCGCCCGCCGCCGATGAGGGTCTTGGTGACTAGCACATTGATGATGATTGGGGAACAAAGCATCGGGAGAACTCCGCTGTGGCTGCGCACTTGAGCTGATCTCGCTGAGCTGAACGTGATGGCGCACACCGACCACCCGAGAGGGCGCGTGGACTCGAGCTTGGGAGGACTGCATTCACTTCATGGCAAACCGCTTGAAGATGCGCTGAGAGGTGGGGCTTGAGCTCCGCCCAGATGCAGCGCGATCGCAGACGCGCTTCCCGAAGCCCCCATCCCCCTCGCCCCGATGACGGTCTTCAATTCTCCTTGGCGGCGGCAGCGGAGGGAGGCTCATGCCTCAAGGGCGATCTCGCGAGGCTGATCCCTCCACCTCCCTCGCGAGGTGGGTCTTGCTGGCCGTCCTCGCGAGGTTGGTCGCGCCATTTTTGGCGCAGGCCGCGGTCTTCCCAGCAGGCCAGCCCCGCATTCCTTCCCTCCTTCGTCAGAGTTCTGCCGCTGCGCCGGGCCGGGCCGACCCTTCCTTCGCAGACGCCCTGAGCTCTTGGCATTCATTGGTGTTGTGGGTGGAGGTCGTGGTACACGCAGCATCGACTGCCTTGGAGGACTCGGCTGTTCTCTGCCTCGCTGGTGTCCTGCTCGCCACAGTACGGCAGCCCCTTGCGCTTCACGCCCTGGCCTTGACTTCTTCTTCGGATCCGCGGCAGCAGCTCGAGGAGGGAGAGGCGCCTCCTCAGCCTCCGGGCGCACTTGGTCGCCAAGTTGAACAGCCCAGGAGGTGCATGATTTCATGCATCGCCAGCCTCCTTCATCTTGACGCCACGCACACCGCCGGAGAAGGCAGAGATGATGGCCTCCTCCGCTACCCCCGGGATCTTGAGGCGGTGTTGTTGAAGCTACTGATGTACTTTTGCAGGGTTTCCGGCTGCTCGCTTGATTCGGCGCATGTCACTCATGTAGGTGGCCGGTCGTGAGTACCTGGAAGTTGGCGATGAAGCGGTGTGCATCTCGCCCAGAAGAGATCGTCTTCGGGCCGATTAAGGAGCCAAAAGGGTTCGCTCTTGAGCGCCATGGGGAAACCA
>JAHIAM010005764.1:0-29022 GCA_021605205.1 Aegilops longissima | reverse complement strand
TTTGTTTGGGGTACCGCACAGAAGAAGCCTTCACGGTATCGAAGATAAGTTGACACATGCTCCTTTACTCCAACTTCCTGACTTTAATAAAACTTTTGAGCTTGAATGTGATGCTAGTGGAATTGGATTAGGAGGTGTGTTATTACAAGATGGCAAACCTGTTGCATACTTTTCTCGAAAAATTGAGTGGGCCTAGTCTGAACTATTCTACTTATGACAAAGAATTATATGCTCTTGTTCGGACTTTAGAGACATGGCAACATTATTTATGGCCCAAAGAATTTGTTATACATTCTGATCATGAATCTTTGAAACATATTAAAAGTCAAGCTAAACTGAATCGTAGACATGCTAAATGGGTTGAATTCATTGAGACTTTCCCTTATGTCATTAAACACAAGAAGGGTAAAGAAAATGTTATTGTTGATGCTTTGTCTCATCGCTATACTATGCTTTCACAACTTGACTTCAAAATATTTGGTTTGGAGACCATCAAAGATCAATATGTGCATGATGCTGATTTTAAAGATGTAATGCAGAATTGTAAAGAAGGAAGAACATGGAACAAGTTCGTTATTAATGATGGTTTTGTGTTCCATGCTAACAAGCTATGCATTCCTGCTAGCTCTGTTCGTCTTTGTTGTTGCAGGAGGCGCATGGAGGAGGATTAATGGGACACTTTGGCGTGAAGAAGACGGAGGATATACTTGCTACACATTTCTTTTGGCCAAAGATGAGACGGGATGTTGAGCGTTTTGTTGCTCGCTGCACTACATGTCAAAAAGCTAAGTCACGACTCAATCCTCATGGTTTATATATGCCTTTGCTCATGCCTAGTGTTCCTTGGCAGGATATATCTATGGACTTTGTTTTAGGTTTACCTCGAACAAAGAAGGGGAGGGATAGCATATTTGTTGTCGTGGATAGATTCTCGAAAATGGCACACTTTATACCATGTCATAGAAGCGATGATGCTGTTAATGTTCTGATTTGTTCTTTCGTGAAATTATTCGCTTGCATGGTGATGCGGAGCATCCCTCACTCATCCCCACGGACGTGCCTACATCTCCCTCAACACCACCGGGACCCATGACAAGAGCCCGAGCCAAGGCTATTGAAGATAAGGTGAACTCGCTCCTCTCCGAACTTCTTATTTCTACCCATGAGACATGGCTACTACCTCATTCCGAAACTCTATGTGTAATCAGTACATGGAGGCGAACCAAGGATCTACTACTTGCAAGAGCCAAGGCGGCGAGGACCCCAAGTATGTCGAAGAGGAAGAAGGATGCAGTGAAGCTACAGGACACGGACGTCCAGACCCCTTCCGGACGTCCGACGATTCCCAGACACGGACGTCCGACGCCCTCGGACGTCCGAACTTCACACCGAATCAAACCTACGGACGACCGGAGCTGACCGGACGTCCGGACTACAATCACCCGAGCCGGAACTACGGACGACCGACTGCCTCCGGACGTCCGGACCCTCCTGAAGCCCCGGACGACCGGTCCGCTACGGACGACCGACGCACCTACGACAGAGAAGAATCGACGGACGTCCGAGCGCGTCCGGACGACCGGACCTTCCCGAGCCTCCGAACGTCCGATGCCTGATGCGGGCTGAAGCCCATGTACCCCTTTGTTTTGACTTCCATTTGCACTAAGACTATAAATAGGACCCTCCCATCTCCTAGTTAGGGTTAGCAAAGGATTAGCTCATATTTGTGTGAGGGCTTTGCTCATCCACTTGGCTACTTCTCCTCGGAGATCAGGACCTCTACGGAGAAGATTCCCAAGCGGATTCAAGACCCCCGTCTAGGGTGGACCCATCAAGACCTCCTCTTGGAGAAGAACGGCTACTCGTGTATCTTTACCTTTATTGTTCTTGAATCTAGTGCCACTCTATGTGTTCACCGATCTAGCACTTGTGTGATTGATTTCTTGTCGGTTGAGTGATCTCTCTCTCGTTTTCCCCGTGTTTTCCCTCTTGTTCTTCCGCGTGTTCTTCGTGATTCACCGTAGGATCCGCTCCAACGTGAAAGATCGCCCACATAGGGTTCTGCCCTACATCATATGGTATCTTGAGCCACGTTCATCACGTTTTTGGAGCCCCTACATCGTGTTTTCTAGCTTGATTCTGTTGTTTTCGTCCTAAATTCAAAAATCCCCACCAAAAATAGCCCCAAAATTTTTTGTGATTTGTTAGTGTGATGAGATTTTGTTGGATTTGGTCCATGGATTTGTGTTGCTACATGTGGATCTAGCTTTCCCCACCCTCCCCACCCTTTTCCATCTTCCAAACCCCTCGATTTCGACCTCACAATCATCTTCTTCCCCGGAAATTTTGCAGTTCCTCTCCCGGGCCCGATTTTCGCCAGTTCTCAGGACATCCGGACAAGGCGGACGTCTGACGCAGATCCGGACGACCGTAAGATCACTTGACGTCCAGTAAAACCCTGACCAAACTGAATTTCTTCAGTTCAGACACCACCACCACCCCATATTTCTCCACATCTTCCAAACCCATATACACCAAAATCTTCCACGATTCCTCCGATGACGATTTTGACACATTTTGGTCTTTGAGATTTTGAGTTGTGGCTTCCGTATCCTTTTGTGTTTCGGCTATCTAGGTGCGGTTCAAAGTCATCATCACCACTGCTCATCTACATCGACCAGTCATCATCGCAAGGACGGTAACTTCGACGACATCTTTGTCATACCTTGCTATTGCATTGATAACCCACATTGCCTCATTTTGCGTAGCTTACCCATCGAGACTAGCCTTTGAGTATTGCCGGCAACGTGACTTGTGCACATTTAGTGATCATACTCCATAGCATACATACCATACCAAAGTGGTGCATATCTTAGCATCAACTTGTGTGTCACAAAGTTGTCATCGCATACACAATTGCTATCTGGGTTCGTGAAGTTTCGCATGAGAAAAGAGCTCCAAAGAGAAAGAGCCAAACAAGCTTTTAAGCAAAGAGAGAAAGATAAGCAAAGAGCTTATGAGCAAGAACCATAGCATCATCAAACATTAAGATTGTCATACTTGATCATCTTGGATCAATACATCGACACACCATACATATAGCATACTTGGGATAGAAGTCGTTGCATTTTTGCTTAGTAGGTTGTGCACAAGTTCGTATCTGCCTATAGTGCAATCGTGCTAGCGTCTCTCTAGTGTTGTGCAACAAGAGCATCTTGGTGAATTCCACATTTTGGCTCATCCTTGGTTGCATAACCCCATACTATCTATTTTGGCTGTGTGTTTCCGTGTACCATATCTTGCTATTGGTCTACTTGTTGCATATGCAAATTTGTGAATCGTTTCCAACTTTATTGAGTCTCACTTACAATTGCATCAAATTTTGTGCCACCATCCTAACCGAGCTCCACCATAAGCTTTTATTTGTGTAGGTGTGAGAACCGACAAGAATCGGTACCAAGAGTGCTATTTCATTGTCCGCATTTGAGTGAACTTGATTCATTTTCAACATTGGTCAAAGGTACATTGGCGTAAGTTCTTTTCCGTTCTACCACTCACATCTTGCTTGGAATGATGGATAGGCCAAGTTCTTCTACCAACCCACTCTTCATCGAGACGACATGTCTTCATACGTCACCAAGAGCCACCTCTTTGGTGCACAACGAGCATTGCACCAAGAACAACAAGCAATGAGCGACCGCATCGACAACCTCGCCACCGACTTGCGACTCTCCGAGCAACGTACAAGAGACTACTTCGACAACAAGTTCGACGCTCACAAGCAAGAGAATGATGCAAGAATGGACGAGATCCGCACGTTAATGAGAAACCGGCATCATTCCACTTCTTCATCATCAAGACGGAGCCGCTCGAGGCGACACTCCGACGACACCTTCTACGACTCAAGTACACCGTCATCGAACTCTCTTCGACGAGCCGCACGCCAAGATCGTCATGCATCTCGCAACCCGCTACACGACAAGCACTCACAAGAGCAAGTTGATGATCAAGTTCCTCGTCCTCAATCAAACCAAGAGGCTTTTGCTCAAGCTCAAGAACGGCAACGTCTTCGTCGCCAACAAGAGGAAGAAAGAGCACGTCGTCACCAAGACGAACAAGACGCCAATGCTCAACGTCGTCAACAACAACAACGTGAAGCGCAAGCTCTTGAGGCGCAACGTGCCCTTCAAGAATCAAGTAGAGCCGTCGCCAACCGCAATCGCGAACGGCGCAATCAAGAGGAAGCCCTTCGAGAAGAAATATGATGTAGGGCGAAACCCTATGTGGGCGATCTTTCACGTTGGAGCGGATCCTACGGTGAATCACGAAGAACACGCGGAAGAACAAGAGGGAAAACACGGGGAAAACGAGAGAGAGATCACTCAACCGACAAGAAATCAATCACACAAGTGCTAGATCGGTGAACACATAGAGTGGCACTAGATTCAAGAACAATAAAGGTAAAGATACACGAGTAGCCGTTCTTCTCCAAGAAGAGGTCTTGATGGGTCCACCCTAGACGGGGGTCTTGAATCCGCTTGGGAATCTTCTCCGTAGAGGTCCTGATCTCCGAGGAGAAGTAGCCAAGTGGATGAGCAAAGCCCTCACACAAATATGAGCTAATCCTTTGCTAACCCTAACTAGGAGATGGGAGGGTCCTATTTATAGTCTTAGTGCAAATGGAAGTCAAAACGAAGGGGTACATGGGCTTCAGCCCGCATCGAACATCGGACGTCCGGAAGGCGTCCGACGTCCGGAGGCTCGAAGAAGGTCCGATCGTCCGGGCGCTTTCGACGTCCGTCGATTCTTCTCTGTCAGAGGTGCGCTCGGTCGTCCGTAGCGGACCGGCCGTCCGGGCTTCAGAGGGTCCGGACGTCCGGAGGCGATCGGTCGTCCGTAGTTCAGCTCGGGTGATTATAGTCCGACGTCCGGTCAGCTCCGGTCGTCCGTAGGTTTGATTCGGTGACGAAGTTCCGGACGTCCGGAGGGCGTCGGACGTCCGTGTCCTGGGAATCGTCGGACGTCCGGAAGGGGTCGGACGTCCGTGTCCTGTAACTTCAGCCACATCTCTCCTTCCTCTTCGACATACTTGGGGTCCTCACCATCTTGGCTCTTGCAAGTCGTAGATCCTTGGCTCACCTCCATGTACCTGATTACACATATTGTTTCTGAATGAGGTAGTAGCCATGTCTCATGGGTAGAAATAGGAAGTTCGGAGAGGAGCGAGTTCACCTTATCTTCAATAGCCTTAGCTCGGGCCCTTGTCATGGGTCCCGGTGGTGTTGAGGGAGATGTAGGCACGTCCGTGGGGATGAGTGAGGGATGCTCCGCATCAAAATACAAGAGAGGAACTAGCAACCTAATGTACAACGTCAAGTTCCTCAAGCTCCTCCACAAGCTCGTCAAGCTCCACCTCAACCTCAAATTCCACACGAGCAAGTTGATCATGGTCTTCCTCCGCGCCAAGAGCAACATGAAGATGAGTACATTCCACGTCAAGGGCGTCATCATCAACATCGCCAACAATACAATGAAGAGCAACGCCTGACAAGCTAAAATTCACCATGCCCAAGTTCAATGGAAGCAATGACCCCGAAGACTACCTCTCATGGGCATTGAAGGTTGACAAAATCTTCCGTTTGCACAACTACGATGAAGCGAAGAAAATCGCTATGGCATCACTTGAGTTCCAAGATTATGTGCTCATATGGTGGGAACAAATCATTGAGCGACGACAAGCAAGAGGTGAACCTCCAATCACCACTTGGGCTCAAATGAAGGATGTCATGCGAGCACGTTTTGTACCAACATACTACAATCGCGACCTCTTCAAGAAACTCCAACTACTCAAGCAAGGAACAAAGAGCGTTGAAGAATACTACAAGGAAATGGAGATAGCCATGATTCGAGCCAATGTCAAGGAAGATGATGAGCAAACTATGGCACGTTTCTTGAATGGACTCAATCATCCCATTAAGAAGATCGCCGACTTCCAACCATATTCATCCCTCATTGAGCTCGTGCATCAAGCTACAAAGGCGGGCATGCCATGCAAGATGACTTCAAGTACGCCAAGTACTCATCCAAGACCTACGGTCCATCCAACAACCAAGCTTCAACGACTCCTCCAACTTCCACATCGACCAAGCCTTATTCAAGAAACGACGACAAGTCAAGTTACAAGAAAACTTCGACAAGTTCAAGTCGTTCTCCTCCTTCTACAAACAACCTCAAGCCGCGTGCTTCATCCTCTACTCCGACCGATGAGACCATTAAGACAAGCTCCTTCAAGTGTTTCACTTGCGGCGGCCGAGGCCACAAGTCATACGAATACACCAACAAGCGCACCATGATCCTCAACGACGATGGCACATATGACTCCATGAGTGAAGAGGAAATGGAAGCTCTTGAGCAAGTGGCCATGCACCGGCAAGTAAATGAAGATGAAGACGATCAAGTCTTTTGCGATGAGGATTCGAGCCCCGCTCTCGTTGTCTCCAAGGTCTTGACTCTTCAACATCAACAAGAAGAAGACCAACGATGCCACATCTTTCACACAAAAGCCAGCATCAATGGACGGGTCCATCAAGGTCATCATCGATGGAGGTAGTTGCCACAACTTGGCAAGTGAAGAACTATGCTCCAAGCTACAATTGGTCAAGAGGAAGCACCCACATCCCTACAAGGTTCAATGGCTAAGTGACTCCGGCACTATACGAGTTGAGCATACGGTCCAAGTCTCCTTCAAAATTGGCGCTTACGAAGACACATTGGAATGTGACGTAGTCCCAATGACCGTTTGTCACCTACTCCTTGGTCGACCATGGCAATTCGACCGTGGTGTCATCCACAATGGGCGCACCAATCACTATAGCTTCAAAATGAAAGGGAAAGAATATGTGCTACGACCTATGTCTCCTAGTCAAGTGATTGCCGACAAGCAAGCCACCCATCATAGAGAGAAGAGTGAGAAAGTGATCCACCCAAAAGTGAGTGAGAGCCACAAGCCAAATTTGAGCGACTCTTCGCCTAGAGAGAAAAACCTCATCCTATTTGCCACCAAAAGTGAGATGAGAGAAGTGTGTGAGAACCCATCAACCGTGATGCACTTTCTCCTTGTGTGCAAGGATGGAGAACCAAACACTAACACCATTCACGAGCTACCCTTGGTGTTTCAATCTCTTTTGCAGGAATTTCAAGATGTTTTCCCCGATGAGCTACCTCCGGGTCTACCCCCTCGTCGAGGCATTGAGCATCGAATCGACCTCATCCCCGGAGCGCCTCTACCAAACAAAGCTCCATACCGAGTAAATCCGGAAGAAACCAAGGAAATTCAACGACAAGTACAACAACTCATCGACAACGGTCATGTACGTGAAAGCTTAAGCCCTTGTGCCGTTCCCGTTATTCTTGTGCCTAAGCCCGATGGAAGTTTCCGTTTGTGTTCCGATTGTAGACCTATCAATGCTATTACCGTTCGATATAGGCATCCCATTCCTCGCTTAGATGACATGCTTGATGAACTTAGTGGAGCCAACTTTTTCTCAAAAATTGATCTTAAAAGTGGCTATTATCAAATCCGCATACAAGAGGGTGATGAATGGAAAACTGCTTTTAAAACCAAATTTGGTTTATATGAGTGGTTGGTGATGCCTATGGGCCTTTCGGAAGCTCCCGGTACTTTTGTGCGTCTTATGCATCATGTGCTTCGTCCTTACATTGGAGTCTTTGTTGTGGTCTACTTTGACGATATTCTTGTGTTTAGCAAAACCATGAAAGAGCACATCAATCATGTAAAATCTGTGTTGCAAACTCTTCGCAAAGAAAGCCTTTATGCAAACTTGAAAAAATGCACATTTGGAGTTGACAAAGTGGTTTTCTTGGGTTTTGTTGTTTCCTCAAAGGGTGTCCATGTTGATGAATCTAAAATTCAAGCAATTAAAACGTGGCCCCAACCCACCAATTTGCAACAAGTGCGCAGTTTTCTTGGTCTTGCGGGTTTCTATCGTCGCTTTGTGAAAGATTTTAGCACAATTGCAGCTCCTTTGCATGCTTTGAGCAAGAAGAATACTCCCTTTGTTTGGGGAACTTCGCAATCAACCGCTTTTGATAAGCTCAAGTCTTTGCTTACTCATGCTCGATTCTTGCTTTGCCCAATTTTGACAAAACTTTTGAGGTTCATTGTGATGCAAGTGGTACCGGAATTGGCGGAGTTTTGATGCAAGAAAAACGAGCCATTGCTTATTTTAGTGAAAAACTCTCCGGTGCTCCACTTAATTATCCCATCTATGACAAAGAATTGTATGCTTTAGTGCGTGTGCTCCATGTTTGGGAACATTACCTTAGACCTCATGAGTTTGTCATCCATACCGATCATGAAACGCTTAAGTACCTCAAAGGTCAAACTAAATTGAACAAGCGTCATGCCAAATGGAGTGAATTCATTGAATCTTTTCCTTATGTGATCAAGTACATTAAAGGTAAAGAGAATGTAGTTGCCGACGCTCTTTCACGCATATGCATGCTTGTCACTCAACTTGAATTGAATGTTATTGGTTTTGAGCATATAAAAGACTTGTATGAGCATGATCCATCTTTTGCTTCTCCTTATGCTAAGTGTTTGACGCATACGTCTTGGGAACAATATTACATCAAGGATGGTTACCTTATGAGATCTAACAAACTTTGCATTCCCGAGTCTTCTCTTCGTTTGCTCCTTTTGCAAGAGGCTCATGGAGGCGGACTCATGGGACACTTTGGACGCGACAAGACATTCGCCACGCTCTCCAACAACTACTTTTGGCCCAAGATGTTCCGCGACGTAACAACGCTTCACCAACCGATGCTTTATATGTCGCAAAGCTAAGTCTAAAGCTCAATCTCATGGTCTTTACATGCCCTTCCTATTCCATATCATCCTTGGGAAGACATTAGCATGGATTTTATACTCGGTTTGCCTAGAACTCAAAATGGAAAGGACTCGTGTTTGTTGTTGTGGATAGATTTTCTAAGATGGCACATTTCATTCCTTGCAACAAGATAGACGATGCTTCACATGTTGCAAATCTCTTTTGTAGAGAAATCTTGCGACTCCATGGAGTACCAAAGACAATCGTCTCCGATCGTGACGTCAAGTTCTTGAGTTACTTTTGGAAGACCCTATGTGCCAAGCTCGGAATCAAGCTATTGTTCTCATCCGCATACCATCCTCAAACCGACGGCCAAACGGAGGTGACGAACCGCACACTATCCACTCTACTTCGTGTCTTGATCAAGAAGAACATCAAGGAATGGGAAGCATGTCTACCCATCGCCGAGTACGCCTACAATCGTGCAAGACATTCTACTACCGGCAAGTCCCCCTTCGAGGTCGTCTACGGTTTCAACCCGCTGTCCCCATTGGACATTCTACCACTCCCTCTCCAAGAGCGCACCAACATGGATGCAAGTGAACGAGCAAGCTACATCAAGAAGATGCACGAGGATACAAGGCACACAATTGAGCGCCAAGTACAACGCCAAGCAAACAAGCTCAACGCCAACAAGCAACCCATCGTCTTCAACATTGGCGATCAAGTGTGGCTACACCTTCGCAAGGACCGCTTCCCCAAAGAACGCAAGTCCAAACTTCTCCCTCGAGCCGATGGACCTTTCAAAGTGCTTGCACGCTACAACGACAACGCTTACAAAATCGACATACCTCGAGACAAGTACAACGTGAGCGACATCTTCAACGTCAAGGACCTTGCACCTTTCCATGGAGATGAAGCTTTTGATCTGAGGTGGGATCTCTCCCAAGGGGGGAGATGATGCGGAGCATCCCTCACTCATCCCCACGGACGTGCCTACATCTCCCTCAACACCACCGGGACCCATGACAAGAGCCCAAGCCAAGGCTATTGAAGATAAGGTGAACTCGCTCCTCTCCGAACTTATTATTTCTACCCATGAGACATGGCTACTACCTCATTCCGAAACTCTATGTGTAATCAGGTACATGGAGGCGAACCAAGGATCTACTACTTGCAAGAGCCAAGACGGCGAGGACCCCAAGTATGTCGAAGAGGAAGAAGGATGCAGTTGAAGCTACTGAGACACGGACGTCCGACCCCTTCCGGACGTCCGACGATTCCCAGGACACGGACGTCCGACGCCCTCCGGACGTCCGGAACTTCGTCACCCGAATCAAACCTACGGACGACCGGAGCTGACCGGACGTCCGGACTACAATCACCCGAGCCGGAACTACGGACGACCGACTGCCTCCGGACGTCCGGACCCTCCTGAAGCCCCGGACGACCGGTCCGCTACGGACGACCGACGCACCTACGACAGAGAAGAATCGACGGACGTCCGAGCGCGTCCGGACGACCGGACCTTCCCGAGCCTCCGGACGTCCGACGCCTTCCGGACGTCCGATGCCTGATGCGGGCTGAAGCCCATGTACCCCTTCGTTTTGACTTCCGTTTGCACTGAGACTATAAATAGGACCCTCCCATCTCCTAGTTAGGGTTAGCAAAGGATTAGCTCATATTTGTGTGAGGGCTTTGCTCATCCACTTGGCTACTTCTCCTCGGAGATCAGGACCTGTACGGAGAAGATTCCCAAGCGGATTCAAGACCCCCGTCTAGGGTGGACCCATCAAGACCTCCTCTTGGAGAAGAACGGCTACTCGTGTATCTTTACCTTTATTGTTCTTGAATCTAGTGCCACTCTATGTGTTCACCGATCTAGCACTTGTGTGATTGATTTCTTGTCGGTTGAGTGATCTCTCTCTCGTTTTCCCCATGTTTTCCCTCTTGTTCTTCCGCGTGTTCTTCGTGATTCACCGTAGGATCCGCTCCAACGTGAAAGATCGCCCACATAGGGTTCTGCCCTACATCACATGGTGTGCCAAATACTATTGTTTCAGATCATGATACTAAATTTCTTAGCCACTTTTGGAGATGTTTATGGGCTAAGTTGGGGACTAAACTGCTTTTTAGTACTACTTGTCACCCCCAAACTGATGGACAAACTGAAGTAGTCAATAGAACATTTTCTACTATGCTTAGGGCTGTTTTGAAGAATAATAATAAAATGTGGGAAGAATGCTTGCCTCATATTGAATTTGCTTATAATCGTTCATT
Organism: Aegilops longissima; assembly: GCA_021605205.1. Taxonomy (NCBI): domain Eukaryota; kingdom Viridiplantae; phylum Streptophyta; class Magnoliopsida; order Poales; family Poaceae; genus Aegilops; species Aegilops longissima. The sequence goes on along the minus strand of JAHIAM010005764.1, from coordinate 17,893 downwards.
GCATTCTACTACTAAGATGTGCCCTTTTGAAATTGTGTATGGCTTCCTACCTCGTGCACCTATTGATTTGTTGCCTCTTCCATCTTCGAGAAGGTTAATTTTGATGCTAAAGAACGTGCTGAATTGATTTTAAAATGCATGAGATAACTAAGGAAAACATTGAGCGTATGAATGCTAAATATAAACTTGCTGGAGATAAGGGTAGAAAACATGTTGTCTTTGCACCGGAGATCTTGTTTGGTTACATTTGCGTAAGGATAGGTTTCCTAATTTGCATAAATCAAAGCTAATGCCACGTGTGATGGTCCATTTAAGGTGTTAGAGAAAATAAATGATAATGCATATAAACTTGAGCTGCCTGCAGATTTTGGGGTTAGTCCCACTTTTAACATTGCAGATTTGAAGCCTTATTTGGGTGAGGAAGATGAGCTTCCGTCGAGGACGACTTCATTTCAAGAAGGGAGGATGATGAGGACATCAATACCATTGTTACACCCACAGCCCCTGCTGCTATACATACTTGGACCAATTACTAGAGCTCATGACGCCAATTAAATTATCGTACTTTCGTTTCTTGGTAATGATTCTAATGTTCATGAGAATATGATGCTGCCTAAATTGGATACATTTGTTTTGCTTACAAATGAAGGCCCTAGCTTGGAGAAGGATGGACATTGGAGCAAGAACAAGCATGGAGATAATGCCATGCTAAGGGGAACAAGAACGGAGTTACAAGTGATGATTTCAGGACTTTGAAGCCACCATAATGGGTGCATGAAGCCTTGGACGAAATATACAAGATGCTACTTCATAAATATCGTCCGGGGCTATTCTAGGTGCTCGTCACCTTATTAGTGGGCCAGGCCCTTGTAATTTCGAAATACACAAGTATAGGCTATTTTTAGAGTCCGTATGTGGGGGAAACAAGAGATAGGGTTGATTTGGACCCTCCACCAAGGGCCACGAAATTCCCCCTCTTCCTCCATATATACAGCCCTTAGGGCACCGTTTAGACCTTGGGTTTTGTTTAGATTAAAAGTTCGCCATAGCTGCAACTTCGTGTACTTCGTTTGTGTTCAACGACTGCACAAAGGCGCCACGAACTCCACCTTGATCAATAAAGCTTTCATCTTATATTCGCAATATCCAGATTGCAATCTCAGTTTCTTGCTTGTTCTTCGTTTGCTCGCAGGAAGCGGGCCCTCGTGGTCGTTGATCGTGCTCGGCGTGGTCAATAACCCTCGGAAGTTGTTTTAGCGATTGCTAAGGCGCGACGTCTCGCCGCGTTAAGTAGTCGGATCGTCAAGGTCGACTCCCACGAAGCGATAGCCACCATCTCATCGAAACATCGGGACACCTTTGCCTCTATCAAGTGGTATCAGATTTTCAGGTTGCTCGGTGAGATTTTACAGTTTTCGAGATTAGATCGAGTCTGTTCTTCATACCTAAAGTCCACGAAAAAGCCACAAAAAAATTAGGGTTAGTTCATCATATCCAACCAATCTGAGCCTTTGCATAATCTTTTTAGGGTTTTGCTTTGTTGAATTTGCGGTTGCATCGTCGTGTCTAGTTGCTGGTCTTAGCGTCTAGTCTTTTAGAGTTTGAGTTCGGTCATAAGTTGTCACGCCGCCACCGCACCATCATCATCGCCTCGCCACCTACCACCACCGCTCGAACCGTATCCATAGACCACCACCAATCCGTGTCCATATACCACCACCGATCCATAACCATATACCACCACCGCTACCACCACCGCTGCCATATACCACCACCATATATCCAATCCGTGTTCCTTGCTTATTAGGTTTGTTTTCGAGATCCATCTAGTTTCCGATTTGTGTTTTCCCTGCCGGAGTAGGTTTCGGAAAAAAAAAAAGTCTGGAAACAACGCTCCGTTTAGGCCCAAAATTTTCCGAAAACGCACTTGTCAAAAATTTTCTGCTATCCTATTTTTAGGTGTTTATAAGCGTATTGAGACGATCGCCGTTATAGAAAGTTTTTTGACCCGTTTCAGCTTTTGGGTCCGGCAATCGAAAAAAAAAATTTTGGTCAAAAAAATTTCGTGCCCATCCTGTCAGTTTGAGCTCGGAAGAGTTTTGAGACACTCGCCATTATAGTGATTTTTCGCAAAAAAAAAGAGCAGCGCAAAAAAAAGCAAAAAAAAAAAAGAAAAAAAAAATCCAGAGTGTGCTTTTCCCTTGTTTACGTGCAGCGCCGTGATTTGTTAGTGTTCTAGGCTCGCGTCTCTAGCACGGTCTAGCCTAGGACCAACCAAGATCTGCGTCGTTGGCGTTTATTCAACTTTGCATCTCTGAATTGATTATTGCTGACCCTTTTGCTACCATATTATAAGCCTTCCCAGCTCCACATACATCTACATCGTGCGTTTGACTCTCCCCGTAATCGCTCTATCCAAGCTTTGAGAGTTTTGACTACATCGGTTGCCGATCACCGCTTTCTTCTTAAGGTAAGAACTGGTAAGAATTTGAGATTTGCTTGACGGATTTGTGATCGCCCACCACACCACCACCACCACTTCCTAGTAGTCTGTCAATCATATTCTTGTGTGTTTCTATTGCTGCTAACCATGGCAGGATCACAAGCCGATTTAGACTGACCGGGAGAACATGACAAACAAAGCGCTACATGATAAGTTTCAACAAATGATGAGTGGGCAGGTGGACGATGTGCTAAATAGATTTGAAGAGGCCATGGAGAAGATAGATGGCATTGAGAAGGCGTTCGAAACAAAGCTCGATAACAAGTTTAATGAATTGCTCGCGCGTCTACCACCACCACCACCGGCTGCACCTAACGCACCTCTACAACAACAACAACGACTACCTGCACATCGCGAAGCAGCCCTCCGCCGAGCTTCCCGTGTCCCTCTTCAGCCTGGCCAAGCTGCTGGTGCTGCTGTTGATACTTCTGTGGCTCCTGCTGCTGCGGTGGGGAGGATGATTATGTAAGAGCTTACGAGGATGAGGTTGATCAACATCGAACTACGTGCAACCACCAAAGACCACAACCACCAGTCGTCCACATGCAAATAATGGCAATGTTCGGCTCCCCTTGGTGCGAGATCATGACCATCTCCCTAAACTGAAATTGAATATTCCACCATTTGAGGGTAGATATGTTCCTGATATATATCTTACTTGGGAGTTAGAAACTGAACAACGATTTACATGTTTACAATATCCCGAGGAGAGACGTGTTCTGCTGCTGTTTGTGCTTTCACTAGCTTTGCATGTGTTTGGTGGTCTGAACATTGTAGATTATATCCTGTTCCAGCTACTTGGGCTGCTTTGAAAACTGCTATGCGTACTCGTTGGGTTCCACCATATTATCAGCGTGAATTACTTCAAAAATTGCAGCGCTTAAGACAAGGAAAAATTCGGTGAAGAATATTATCGGGAATTACAAACTGGCTTGATTAGATGTGGTATTGTTGAGGAGAATGAAGCTATGCTTGCACGTTTTACGGGTGGATTAAATAGAGATTCAGACCATTCTAGACTACAAGGATTATAATAATATCACTCGATTATTCCATCTTGCTTGTAAAGCTGAGCGTGAAGTGCAGGATCGATGTGCCTTGGCGCGGACTAACTTTTCTGCAGGTCGCCCTTCATCATGGACACCACGTGCATCATCTACTTCCACACTTTCTACTACACGGCACCTCCGTCGGCTGCCACCTCCAACCGTGATACAAGAAAGCAGCACAACCACCACTATCTCGCCAAGAGCACACCTGCTGGGCCTACAGAGCTCTTCTTCTTCCATGGCGTCAACAGGGCACACAAGTGATATTATTTGTCGTCGTTGTAAGGGAAGAGGACATTTTTTGAGAGAATGCACATCTCAGCGTGTGATGATTGCTACCGAGGATGGTGGGTATGAGTCTGCTAGTGACTATGATGAAGAGACTTTGGCTCTTATTACACATGAAGAACACGGTGGAGATGATTCTGATCTGAGACGCAATACATGGCTGCTGAAGATCTTTGACAGGTATGAATGTTTAGTTGCTCAACGTGTTTTGAGTGTGCAGGTTACACAAGCGAGCAAAATCAGAGGCATAACTTGTTCCATACAAAGGGAGTTGTGAAGGAACATTCTATTCAAGGTCATCATAGATGGAGGAGCTGCAACAACTTGGCTAGCATGGATATGGTGGAGAAGCTTTCTCTCACCACAAGACCACATCCACATCCTTACTACATCCAATGGTTCAACAACAGCGGCAAGGTTAAGGTAACACGTCTTTGTTCGTGTGTATTTTAGTATCTCTACATATGCTGATTATGTTGATTGTGATGTGGTACCTATGCAAGCATGTTCCTTATTACTTGGTAGACCATGGCAATTTGATAAAATTCTGTACACCATGGTAGAAACAATCAGATACTCTTGTTCACAAGGATAAAATATTACTTTGCTTCCTATGACTCCGATTCCATTTTGAAAGATGATATTAATAGAGCTAATAAAGCAAAACAGGAGAAAAATAAGAGTGAAAATCAGATTGTGGCAAAAGAATTTGAGCAACAAATGAAGCCTAATAATAAACCATCTAATGTTGCTTCGAAATTAAACTGAAAAGTGCATGTTTATTTGCCACCAAATCTGATATTGATGAGCTAGATTCTAGCAAATCTGTTTGCTATGCTTTTGTGTGCAAAGAGGCATTATTTTCATTCGAGGACGTGCCTTCCTCTTTGCCCCTCGCTGTCACTAACATTTTGCAGAGTTCACGACGTCTTCCCACAAGGCGTGCCACCGGATTACCACCTATTCGAGGGATTGAGCATCAAATTGACTTAATTCCCGGTGCATCGCTACCCAACCGCGCACCATACCGTACCAATCCAGAGGAGACGAAGGAGATTATCGTCAAGTCAGGAGCTGCTCGACAAAGGTTATATCGCGAATCTCTTAGTCCTTGTGCTGTTCCTATTATACTAGTGCCTAAAAAGGATGGTACGTCGGCGTATGTGTGTTGATTGTAGAGGCATTAATAATATTACTATTCGTTATCGTCATCCTATTCCTAGGCTAGATGATATGCTTGATGAATTGAGTGGCTCTACAATATTCTCCAAAGTTGATTTATGTAGTGGATACCATCAAATTCGTATGAAATTGGGAGATGAATGGAAAACAGCATTTAAAACTAAGTTTGGATTATATGAGTGGTTAGTCATGCCTTTTGGGTTAACTAATGCACCTAGTACTTTCATGAGATTAATGAGCGAAGTTTTACGTGCTTTCATTGGACGATTTGTGGTAGTTTACTTTGATGATATACTGATTTATAGCAAATCTTTGGAAGAACATTTGGAACATTTATGTGCTGTTTTTAATGCTCTCGTGATGCACGTTTGTTTGGTAACCTTGGGAAGTGCACCTTTTGCACCGACCGAGTATCTTTTCTTGGCTATGTTGTTACTCCACGAGGAATTGAAGTTGATAAAGCCAAGATTGAAGCTATTGAGAGTTGGCGCAGCCCAAAACGGTCACACAAGTGAGGAGTTTTCTTGGACTCGCTGGTTTCTATAGGCGTTTTGTGAGAGACTTTAGCACCATTGCTGCACCTCTCAATGAGCTTACAAAGAAGGATGTGCCTTTTGTTTGGGGTACCGCACGGAAGAAGCCTTCACGGTATTGAAAGATAAGTTGACACATGCTCCTTTACTCCAACTTCCTGACTTTAATAAGACTTTTGAGCTTGAATGTGATGCTAGTGGAATTGGATTAGGAGGTGTGTTATTACAAGATGGCAAACCTGTTGCATACTTTTCTGAAAAATTGAGTGGGCCTAGTCTGAACTATTCTACATATGACAAAGAATTATATGCTCTTGTTCGGACTTTAGAGACATGGCAACATTATTTATGGCCCAAAGAATTTGTTATATTCTGATCATGAATCTTTGAAACATATTAAAAGTCAAGCTAAACTGAATCGTAGACATGCTAAATGGGTTGAATTCATTGAGACTTTCCCTTATGTCATTAAACACAAGAAGGGTAAAGAAAATGTTATTGCTGATGCTTTGTCTCGTCGATATACTATGCTTTCACAACTTGACTTCAAAATATTTGGTTTGGAGACCATCAAAGATCAATATGTGCATGATGCTGATTTTAAAGATGTAATGCAGAATTGTAAAGAGGGAAGAACATGGAACAAGTTCGTTATTAATGATGGTTTTGTGTTCCGTGCTAACAAGCTATGCATTCCTGCTAGCTCTGTTCGTCTTTTGTTGTTGCAGGAGGCGCATGGAGGAGGATTAATGGGACACTTTGGCGTCAAGAAGACGGAGGATATACTTGCTACACATTTCTTTTGGCCAAAGATGAGACGGGATGTTGAGCGTTTTGTAGCTCGCTGCACTACATGTCAAAAAGCTAAGTCACGACTCAATCCTCATGGTTTATATATGCCTTTGCTGTGCCTAGTGTTCCTTGGGAGGATATATCTATGGACTTTGTTTTAGGTTTACCTCGAACAAAGAAGGGAGGATAGCATATTTGTTGTCGTGGATAGATTCTCGAAAATGGCACACTTTATACCATGTCATAAAAGCGATGATGCTGTTAATGTTGCTGATTTGTTCTTTCGTGAAATTATTCGCTTGCATGGTGTGCCAAATACTATTGTTTCAGATCGTGATACTAAATTTCTTAGCCACTTTTGGAGATGTTTATGGGCTAAGTTGGGGACTAAACTGCTTTTTAGTACTACTTGTCACCCCAAACTGATGGACAAACTGAAGTAGTCAATAGAACATTGTCTACTATGCTTAGGGCTGTTTTGAAGAATAATAAGAAAATGTGGGAAGAATGCTTGCCTCATATTGAATTTGCTTATAATCGTTCATTGCATTCTACTACTAAGATGTGCCCTTTTGAAATTGTGTATGGCTTCCTACCTCGTGCACCTATTGATTTGTTGCCTCTTCCATCTTCGGAGAAGGTTAATTTTGATGCTAAAGAACATGCTGAATTGATTTTAAAATGCATGAGATAACTAAGGAAAACATTGAGCGTATGAATGCTAAATATAAACTTGTGGAGATAAGGGTAGAAAACATGTTGTCTTTGCACCGGAGATCTTGTTTGGTTACATTTGCGTAAGGATAGGTTTCCTAATTTGCATAAATCAAAGCTAATGCCACGTGCTGATGGTCCATTTAAGGTGTTAGAGAAAATAAATGATAATGCATATAAACTTGAGCTGCCTGCAGATTTTGGGGTTAGTCCCACTTTTAACATTGCAGATTTGAAGCCTTATTTGGGTGAGGAATATGAGCTTCCGTCGAGGACGACTTCATTTCAAGAAGGGGAGGATGATGAGGACATCAATACCATTGTTACACCCACAGCCCCTACTGCTACATATACTGGACCAATTACTAGAGCTCACATGCGCCAATTAAATTATCGTGTACTTTCGTTTCTTGGTAATGATTCTAATGTTCATGAGAATATGATGCTGCCTAAATTGGATACATTTGTTTTGCTTACAAATGAAGGCCCTAGCTTGGAGAAGGATGGACATTGGAGCAAGAACAAGCATGGAGATAATGCCATGCGCAAGGGGAACAAGAACGGAGTTACAAGTGATGATTTCAGGACTTTGAAGCCACCATAATGGGTGCATGAAGCCTTGGACGAAATATACAAGATGCTACTTCATAAATGTCGTTCGAGGCTATTCTAGGTGCTGCGTCACCTTATTAGTGGGCCAGGCCCATGTAATTTCGAAATACTTAAGTATAGGCTGTTTTAGAGTCCGTATGTGTAGGGAAACAAGAGTTAGGGTTGATTTCGGACCCCTCCACCAAGGGCCACGAAATTCCCCCTCTTCCTCCATATATACAGCCCTTAGGGCACCGTTTAGACCTTGGGTTTTGTTTAGATTAAAAGTTCGCCATAGCTGCAACTTCGCGTACTTCGTTTGTGTTCAACGACCAGACAAAGGCGTCACAGAACCCCACCTTGATCAATAAAGCTTTCATCTTATATTCGCAATATCCAGATTGCAATCTCAGTTTCTTGCTTGTTCTTCGTTTGCTCGCAGGAAATGACCCTCGTGGTCGGTTGATCGTGCTCGGCGTGGTCAATAACCTCTCGGAGTTGGTTTAGCGATTGCTAAGCGCGGCGTCCTCGCACGTTCGTAGTCGGATCGTCAAAGTCGACTTCCTCCAAAGCGAAAACCAACATCTCATCGAAAGACGGGACACCTTTGCCTCTATCACTAGCGGTACTACCGCTTAGAGCGGTACTACCGCCCTCCTAGCGGTACTACCGCTGAGTACGGCACTACCGCCAGCCCCCGTTCAGCCGAAATAGTCGAAAAATCCCGACACGGCGGTACTACCGCCCTCCCAAATGCAGTACTACCGCCTCGCCGATTTCAGCCTTCCGACTTTCACCATTTTCATCATAACTTTTCACTCCGAACTCCGATTTGAGTGTTCTTTGGCTCGTTTTGAAGCTATCGACGTGCCTGAGGTCCTCATCTTGGTTTCACCACCTTTTGACACCATCAAATTTTCCGAACATCGGCATCTTTGCCTAGGGCTTAAACCACATCATCCGCTATACCACCTCCACTTTCCGCTACCACATTTTCGCTTTTGGTCTTTGAGAATTTGAGTTGTGGTTCCCGTGTCCTATTGTGTTTCGGCTATATAGGTACGGTTCGACGTCAACATCACCACCACTCATCTTCGCCAAGGACTCATCATCGTCAAGGACGGTAACCTCGGCGACATCTTTGTCATCTCTACGCAATTGCATTGATAACCACATAGCCTTACTTTTGCGTTGCTTACCCATCGAGACTAGCCATTGAGTATTGCCGGCAACGTGACTTGTGCACCTTAGTGATCATACTCCATAGCATACATAGCATACCATAGTGGTGCATATCTTGAGATCAACTTGTGTGTCACAATGTTGTCATAGCATACACAATTGCTATCTTGGTTCGTGAAGCTTGCATAAGAAAAGAGCTCAAAAGTGAAAGAGCCACCCAAGCTTTTAAGCAAAGAGGAAAGATAAGCAAAGAGCTTATAAGCAAGAACCATAGCATCATACAACATTAAGATTGTCATATCCGATCATCCTGGATCATAGCACCGAAATATCATACATATAGCATACTTGGGATAGAGATCGTTGCATTTTTCCGAATAGGTTGTGCACAAGTTCGCGTATCTGCCTATTGTGCAATCGTGCTAGCGTCTCTCTAGTATTGTGCAACAAGAGCATTCTGGTGGTTTCCACATTTTGGCTCACTTTTGGTTTGCACAATCCCACTTATCTATTTGCGTGTGTGTTTCCGTGTCCCACTACTTGCTTGGTCTACTTGTTACATTTGCGAATTTGCGAATCTTTTTCAACTTTATTGAGTCTCACTTACAATCGCATCAAATTTTGTGCCACCATCCTAAACCGAGCTCCACCATAAGCTTTCTTTTGTGTAGGTGTGAGAACCGACAAGAATCGGTACCAAGAGTGCTATTTCATTGTCCGCATTTGAGTGAACTTGATTCATTTTCAACATCGATCAAAGGTACATTGGTATAAATTCTTTTCCGTTCTACCACTCACATCTTGTTTGGAATGATGGATAGGCCAAGTTCTTCTACCAACCCACTCTTCATCGAGCAAGACGACGACATGTCCTCATCGTCACCAAGAGCCACCTCTTTGGTGCACAACGAAGCGTTGCACCAAGAACAACAAGCAATGAGCGACCGCGATCGACAACCTCGCCACCGACTTGCGACTCTCGAGCAACGTACAAGAGACTACTTCGACAACAAGTTCGAGGCTCACAAGGAAGAGAATGATGCAAGAATGGGCGAGATCCGCGCGTTGATGAGAACACGACATCATTCCACTTCTTCATCATCAAGACGGCGCCGCCGAGTCGACATTCCGGCGACACCTTCTACGACTCAAGTACACCGTCATCGAACACTCTTCGATGAGCAGCAGCGCCAAGACCGTCATGCATCTCGCAACCCGCTACATGACAAGCATTCACAAGAGCAAGTTGATGATCAAGTTCCTCGTCCTCAATCAAACCAAGAGGCTTTTGCTCAAGCCCAAGAACGACAACGTCTTAAATGCCGCCAACGAGAGGAAGAAAGAGCACGTCGTCACCAAGGCGAACAAGGCGCCAAGGCTCAACGTCTTCAACAACAACAACGTGAAGCGCAAGCTCTTGAGGCGCAACGTGCACTTCAAGAATCAAGTAGAGCCTTCGCCAACCGCAATCGCGAACGGCGCAATCAAGAGGAAGCCCTTGAGAAGAAATCCAAGAGAGGAACTACCAACCTCATGTGCAACGTCAAGTTCCTCAAGCTCCTCCACAAGCTCGTCAAGCTCCACCTCAACATCAAGTTCAACAAGAGCAAGTTGATCATGGTCTTCCTCCGCGCCAAGAGCAACATGAAGACGAGTACATTCCACGTCAAGGACGTCATCATCAACATCGCCAACAACACAATGAAGAGCAACGCTACGGCAAGCTAAAATTCACCATGCCAAAGTTCAATGGAAGCAATGACCCCGAAGACTACCTCTCATGGGCATTGAAGGTTGACAAAATCTTCCGTTTGCACAACTACGATGAAGCAAAGAAAATCGCTATGGCATCACTTGAGTTCCAAGACTATGTGCTCATATGGTGGGAACAAATCATTGAGCGACGACAAGCAAGAGGTGAACCCCCAACCACCACTTGGGCTCAAATGAAGGATGTCATGCGAGCACGTTTTGTGCCAACCTACTACAACCGCGACCTCTTCAAGAAACTCCAACTACTCAAGCAAGGAACAAAGAGCGTTGAAGAATACTACAAGGAGATGGAGATAGCCATGATTCGAGCCAATGTCAAGGAAGATGATGAGCAAACTATGGCACGTTTCTTGAACGGACTCAATCATCCCATCAAGAAGATCGCCGACTTCCAACCATACTCATCCCTCATTGAGCTCGTACATCAAGCTACAAAGGCGGAACGCCAAGTACAAGATGACTTCAAATGCACGCCAAGTACTCATCCAAGACCTCGGCTTCTCCAACAACCAAGCTTCAACGACTCCTCCAACATCTACACCAACCAAGCTTCCTTCAAGAAACGACGACAAGTCAAGTTACAAGAAGACATCGACAAGTTCAAGTCATCCTCCTCCTACTACAAGCAACCTCAAGCCGCGTGCTTCATCCTCTACTCCGACCGATGAGACCATCAAGACAAGCTCCTTCAAGTGTTTCACTTGCGGCGGCCGAGGCCACAAGTCATCTGAATGCACCAACAAGCGCACCATGATCCTCAACGACGATGGCACATATGACTCTATGAGTGAAGAGGAAATGGAAGCCCTTGAGCAAGTGGCCATGCACCGCAAGTGAATGAAGATGAAGATGATCAAGTCTTTTGTGATGAGGATTCGAGCCCGCTCTCGTTGTCTCCAAGGTCTTGACTCTTCAACATCAACAAGAAGAAGACCAACGATGCCACATCTTCCACACAAAAGCCGCATCAATGGACGGTCCATCAAGGTCATCATCGATGGAGGTAGTTGCCACAACTTGGCAAGTGAAGAACTATGCTCCAAGCTACAATTGGTCAAGAGGAAGCACCCACACCCCTACAAGGTTCAATGGCTAAGTGACTCAGGCACTATCTGAGTCGAACATACGGTCCAAGTCTCCTTCAAAATTGGTGCTTATGAAGACACTTTGGAGTGTGATGTGGTCCCAATGACCGTTTGCTGGTCGACCATGGCAATTCGACCGTGGTGTCATCCACAATGGGCGAACCAATCACTATAGCTTCAAGATGAAAGGGAAGGAGTATGTGCTACGACCTATGTCTCCTAGTCAAGTGATAGCCGACAAGCAAGCCACACATCATAGAGAAAAGAGTGAGAAAGTGGTCCACCCAAAAGTGAGTGCGAGCCACAAGCCAAATTTGAGAGACTCTTCGCCTAGAGAGAAAAACCTCATTCTATTTGCCACCAAAAGTGAGATGAGAGAAGTGTGTGAGCACCCATCGAGTGTGATGCACTTTGTCCTTGTGTGCAAGGATGGAGAACCAAAACTAACACCATTCACGAGCTACCTTTGGTGTTTCAATCTCTTTGCAGGAATTTCAAGATGTTTTCCCGATGAGCTACCTCCGGTCTACCTCCTCTTGAGGCATTGAGCATCGAATCGACCTCATCCCCGGAGCGCCGCTACCAAACAAAGCTCCATACCGAGTCAATCCGGAAGAAACCAAGGAGATTCAACGGCAAGTACATCATCTACATCATCTACACCTCCTCCTAGCTAGGGTTAGCTTAGGTTTAGCTCATGTTTGTGTGAGAGCCTTTGCTCATCCACTTGGCTACTTCTCCTTGGAGCTCAGGACCTCTTCGGAGAAGATCCCCCAAGCGGATTCAAGACCCCCTTCTAGGGTGGACCCCATCAAGACCTCCTCTCGGAGAAGAACGACTACCGTTTGTATCGTCCTTTGTTGACCTTGAATCATGTATCTCCCTTTGTGTTCATTGATCTAGCATTTGTGTGACCGATTCCTTGTTGGTTGAGTGTTTTCCCTCGTTCCTCCCGTGATTTCCTCGTGTTCTTCCGCGTGTTCTTCGTGATTCCCGTAGGATCCGCTCCAACGTGAAAGATCGTCCACGTGGGTTCCGCCTACATCATCTATGGTATCATGAGCCACGTTGATCACGTTTTTGGAGCCCCAACCCTCTTTTTCTAGCTTGATTTTGTTGTTTTGTCCTAATTCGAAAGTTCCCCACAAAATAGCCCCAATTTTTTTTGTGATTTGTTAGTGTGATGAAATTTTGTTGATTTTGATCCGTGGATTTGCTTGGTTTCGAGTCGATCTAGCATCTCCCCAAGTTTCACCTCTTTCCATCCACAAAATCCATCGAATTTTGACCCCGAAATCACCCATTTCCGCCCCAAAATCGCGCAACCGTTCGAACAATCGAGAAAATCCCGACACGAGCGGTACTACCGCCCTCCTAGCGGTACTACCGCTTAGAGCGGTACTACCGCCCTCCTAGCGGTACTACCGCTGAGTACGGCACTACCGCCAGCCCCCGTTCAGCCGAAATAGTCGAAAAATCCCGACACGAGCGGTACTACCGCCCTCCCCAGCGGTACTACCGCCTTCCGACTTTCACCATTTTCATCATAACTTTTCACTCCGAACTCCGATTTGAGTGTTCTTTGGCTCGTTTTGAAGCTATCGACGTGCCCGAGGTCCTCATCTTGGTTTCACCACCTTTTGACACCATCAAATTTTCCGAACATCGGCATCTTTGCCTAGGGCTTAAACCACATCATTCGCATAACCACCACCGACTTCCGCAACCTAACCAATTTTGTTCCCCATAGCATTAGTGGTTGCTTGAGTAGTGATTAGAGTCTCCTAAGGTGTTTCGGCTACTTAGGGACGATTGCTTCTTCATCAACCACCACCACCACTTCCACATAACCTTGCCCACCATACACTTCCGACAACCCAACTTAACCCAATAGTTGATTGAGCTTTTTGAGTTGTGGCTTGTGTCTCCTAAGGTGTTTGACTACTTAGGGATGGCAACTTCAACTCCGACACGTGTATAGCCCATCATTCCACTTCCGCATTGCCAAGTGCAAACCACCACCGCATTCCCGCTACCACCATTTTGACATTTGACGTTTGAGATTTTGAGTTCGCGGTTTTCCGTTTCCTAAGGTGTTTGACTACTTAGGGACGAGTCTCCATCATCTTGGTATCTACATCAAGAACACCGCCACTCATCATCGCCAAGGACGGTAACCTCCATATCATATTGGTATCGTGGTATCCTCCTTTGTATATTCCCTCGCCATTGCATTGTTAACCCTAGCCTTACTTTTGCGTTACTTGCCTATCGAGACTAGCCATTTGAGTATTGCCGGCAATGTTACTTGTGCACATTAGTGATCTACACCATCCATTGCATACATACCATATCATCTTGGTATCATCATATCATCTTGTGTCACAAGTTTGTTCCCGCATACACACAATTGCTATCTTGGTTTGTGCATTGTGCAAAGTGGCCATAAAAAAAAAGAAATAAAGCTTTTAAGCAAAAGAGAGAAAGAGCAAAGAAGCTTGTAAGCAAGTGCCATAGCATCATACCACATTGCATATAAAATTATCATATCCGATCATCTTGGATCATTTTGAGAGAAACACCGGGAACCATACATACATAGCATACTTGGGATAGAAGTTTATCCATTTTGCATCTTATAGGTTGTGCACAAGTGTCGTATCCGCCTATTGAGCAATCGTGCTAGCGTCTCTCTTGAGTTGTGCAACACGAGCGTTTTGGTGGATTCCACATTTTGAGCTCATTCCTTGGTTGCACGGCCCCATTTATCTATCCGTGTGTGTGTTTCCGTGTGCCATTCTTTGCTATTGGTCCATTTGTTTCACTTGCGAATTTGTGAATCTCTTTCAACATTATTGACTCTTGCTAACATTTTGCATTAAATTTTTGTGCCACTATCCTCACCGAGCTCCTCCATAAGCTTTACTTGTGTAGGTGTGAGAACCGACAAGGATTGGTACCAATAGTGCTATTTCATTGTCCGCATTTGAGTGAACTTGATTCATTTTCAACATCGGTCAAGGTACATTGGTATAAGTTCTTCTCTTTCTCCCACTCATATTTGCTCGAGTCTTGTGATGGATAGGCAAGGCATTTCATCTCCGGTCTTCGACAACAACGACGGCGTGAACAACTACATCACCAAAACGTCTCTCTTCGATCTACAACGACAAGTGCAAGGCACACAATCAAGATTGCGAGAGCACATCGAGAACATCTCCATCGACATTCATCACTCCGAAGCAAGGAGAAGGGACTACTTCGACAAGAAGCTTGCCGCACATAAAGAGGAGCAAGATGCAAGGATGGAGGAGATTCGGGCCTTGATCAAGTCTTCTTCCCCTTCGTCATCTTCAAGACGGCGACGTTCAAGCCACAAGTCTTTGGAGCGCCCAAGCGATGCAAATGCAAATCGTCCTCGTCCATATCTACATGGCGACCACCATCACGTTTGTGATCCACATCGTCATGAAGGGCAAGTCACCTCCAAGCATCATGTGCACGACGACGACGAACGACATCTTCTACGAGCTCAAACACGACAACGACACCATCATCATGAAGATGCTCCACAAGCGCAAATGCACAAGTCCCAACACGCCAAGTCGAAGCTTCATAAGCACAAGAGAAGACCGCGAGACGACCACCACCAAGACGGCGCTACGGCTACATCTACCACTTCGGCATCTTTGCCAAGTGTTCTCAAGGCATCTTCGCCTTTGGACGTACGGCATCTTCGCCTACTTCCCACGTGTACGCCTACATCGACTTCATCAAGTCCAAGGCGACCACCTACGAAGCGAGGCGACACTTCCATCTTCGAAGCCCCTCAAGGAAGATGGCCGAGCATGGGAAACTCCTTCGGTCATGGAGACGAGCTATGAGGTGCCACATCATATGGGCCTCCAACACCAAGACGGTGACAAGGCGGTCGAGCAAGGGCCATCCCTTCGACCACGGCGATGAGCGCGAACCTCTTCAACAACATGAAGACGCGCCCACATTGGACTCATACTCCGAGTCACGCTTCTGCGACCACAGCATGGAGACATTTGCACCTACATCTCTCCGCACCCACATATGTCGAGATTCCCCATTTGCCATGTGAGGAGAGCCACCACCCCATGAGTGACATGAGTGACTCCACCATACGTGACATTGAGAGCATTTCATATGAGAGGATGAGTGTGACCACCACTAGCCCCACACATGAGAGCATGCCACACATCCTATGTGAGGTTGAGCGCCATTTGAGTGACTCCACCCACCATACGAGTGAGAGCATCCTTGAGGGAGTGAGTGAGCCACAACATTTAGTGAGTGAGGTAGTTGACACGGCACATGAGGCCACTATGATTCCTAACGAATTAACCTCTACTCTTAGTGTGTTTTCTTCTTTGGTGCTAGGTCTCCTACATGACGACATGCCTATCCTTGATGAGTCTATTCCTCCATTGGAGACGACGATGGCCATGATGGACGATGATACACCCCCCACATGGTTCCATCAAGATGAAGATGACAACGAATGGATCGTTGACACCTCACCTACAACACATGAGCGATGCTCCAAAGGTAACATAGGTGATGGTACTTCTCTTGTCCCACTAGTGGACCATCTTGACATTGATTGCTCCCATGATGTCGACCCACCTATTACCATGCTTCATGCTAGTGCAACTTCTTCATGCCTTGACTTACCTATTTATGATGAATATGATGATGAGCATGTTGAGTTGCCTAGTTGTGATGCTATGCTTCATAGGATATCTTGTGAAAATTCTATTGGTCACTTCATGTTTGACAATCCATTGAATTTGTCATATGCTATGAGTGAGATCTCCCATATTGCATCATTTCAATCTCAACATAGTAACTATGCATGCCCCATTAAAATAAATCCCATTTGCACTTATGGCATAGATGACGAGATGATCGTCATTGCCTTTTGTTTTTCATGTGATGATATTGCCATGCTTCCTTTACATGATTTGCGCAATTCATCTACTATGTCATGCCATGATCACATTGATCCAAATATGCATTGTTTTGGATGTTGTCAATATTCTCCATGTGATGTTGCTACTCATGCTCATGTGGAGACCCCCATAGTTTCCTCACATATATTAGGAGATTCTGATACATTCCATACTTTGCATGATTCCCATAATTGCGTGCATCATATGCATTCCATGAATAACAATGCTCTAGATATTGCTCATGATGCATTACACAATTTGAGTCTCCATTATGCCATGCATAACAACAAACCTATCATGATGGATGACATGTTTCTATATCACGCATCTCATTTATTTGAGCATTGGATATTTTGTGCTAACCGACACATGCACGTGCGCATCATGATGGATGATGTGTACATCTACCACGCACACACAATTTTCCCTTTGTCTTTGTTTTGTGTAGGTACTCACATATACTCGTCAACCTCTCAGTCCCAAGAGTTGACGAAACGAGCTCTTGAGAGCAACGATGACTTGGGATCACGTGGACTTTCATTCCCACCATTCCTTTTGCACAAGGACTACGCGCATCTCTTCTACTTGGCTCTCACACGGCTATGGGCTATTTACCACTTGCCACCTTATGCTCATTTTACCGTGTTCACTTTGCATGTTATGCTTGCTTCTATGCCTTTGCCATGCACTTGTGACCCTTGCTTGCATCTAGCCATGATTCACCATTATGCTACTCCTATGTGTATTTGCATGCTTGGTGGAGATCCTAGTAGCTAATGCCATGTTTATCATGTGCCTCATACTATTGTTGATTCTTGTGTTGGGAGAGTCATGATGTTACATTGCTATTTACATAGGACTTCTTGCCAATACCATGAACCTACTTTCCTCATATCTTGCTTTCATGCTTGTGCTATGACATGTGAATTATTCATGCGCACTATTTGCACACATGACATGCCTGCCATGATTCCTCCTAGTATGTTGCATCTTCGCACTACTAGCTTGCTTGACTTGATCGCTATGATTGCTTGCTATGTTGCATCACCCATGTTCCATTATTACTTGCTTTCTTGGGTTGATGACATATATGCTCAGGCCTCTCACATGATATATCTTGATCATTGTCTCTTGTGTCCATTAGTTGCCTCTTTCATATCCACTTGTATTGGGTGCAACCATACTATGCTTATTGATCTTGGAGACTTTGACATATTACTTG
>JAHIAM010005763.1:0-21705 GCA_021605205.1 Aegilops longissima | reverse complement strand
ATATAAGGGAAAGTCTCAATGAATTCAACCCATTTAGCATGTCTACGATTCAGTTTAGCTTGACTTTTAATATGTTTCAAAGATTCATTATCGAATGTATAACAAATTCTTTGGGCCATAAATAATGTTGCCATATCTCTAAAGTCCTAACAAGAGCATATAATTCTTTGTCATAAGTAGAATAGTTCAGACTAGGCCCACTCAATTTTTCGAAAAGTATGCAACAGGTTTGCCATCTTGTAATAACACACCTCCTAATCCAATTCCACTAGCATCACATTCAAGCTCAAAAGTCTTATTAAAGTCGGAAGTTGGAGTAAAGGAGCATGTGTCAACTTATCTTTCAATACCGTGAAGGCTTCTTCCGTATGCGGTACCCCAAACAAAAGGCACATCCTTCTTTGTAAGCTCATTGAGAGGTGCAGCAATGGTGCTAAAGTCTCTCACAAAACGCCTATAGAAACCAGCGAGTCCAAGAAAACTCCTCACTTGTGTGACCGTTTTGGGCTGCGCCCAACTCTCAATAGCTTCAATCTTGGCTTTATCAACTTCAATTCCTGTGGAGTAACAACATAGCCAAGAAAAGATACTCGATCGGTGCAAAAGGTGCACTTCCCAAGGTTACCAAACAAACGTGCATCACGAGAGCATTAAAAACAGCACGTAAATGTTCCAAATGTTCTTCCAAAGATTTGCTATAAATCAGTATATCATCAAAGTAAACTACCACAAATCGTCCAATGAAAGCACGTAAAACTTCGCTCATTAATCTCATGAAAGTACTAGGTGCATTAGTTAACCCAAAAGGCATGACTAACCACTCATATAATCCAAACTTAGTTTTAAATGCTGTTTTCCATTCATCTCCCAATTTCATACGAATTTGATGGTATCCACTACGCAAATCAACTTTGGAGAATATTGTAGAGCCACTCAATTCATCAAGCATATCATCTAGCCTAGGAATAGGATGACGATAACGAATAGTAATATTATTAATGCCTCTACAATCAACACACATACGCCGACGTACCATCCTTTTTAGGCACTAGTATAATAGGAACAGCACAAGGACTAAGAGATTCGCGTATATAACCTTTGTCGAGCAGCTCCTGTGACTTGACGATAATCTCCTTCGCCTCCTCCGGATTGGTACGGTATGGTGCGCGGTTGGGTAGCGATGCACCGGAATTAAGTCAATTTGATGCTCAATCCCTCGAATAGGTGGTAATCCCGTGGCACGCCTTGTGGGAAGACATCAGCGAACTCCCGCAAAATGTTAGTGACAAATGGGGCAAAGAGGAAGGCACGTCCTCGAATGAAAATAATGCCTCTTTGCACACAAAAGCATAGCAAACAGATTTGCTAGAATCTAGCTCATCAATATCAGATTTGGTGGCAAATAAACATGCACTTTTCAGTTTAATTTCAGAAGCAACATTAGATGGTTTATTATTAGGCTTCATTTGTTGCTCAAATTCTTTTGCCACAATCTGATTTTCACTCTTATTTTTCTCCTGTTTTGCTTTATTAGCTCTATTAATATGATAGAGGCGAGGGTGTCCCGATCTTTCGATGAGATGATAACTATCGATTTGGTGGAGACGACTTTGACGATCCGACTACAAACGTGCACGACGTTGCGCCTTAGCAATCGTTAAACCAACTCCAAGAGGTTATTGACCACGCCGGAGCACAATCAACCTGACCACGAAGGTCTATTTCTGCAAGCAATCGAAGAACAAGCAAGAATATGATAAAGCAATCTGAATATTGCGAGTATATATGAAGTATTGATAAAGGTGGGGATCCGTAAGCGGTCTTGGTCTGGTCGTTGGACACAAACGAAGTACACGAAGTTCCAATGGCTAACTTTTAACTAAACAAATCCCAAGGAAAAAGCTACTAAATGGATCTACTTATATAGGAGCAAGGGGTGGCGGCCAAGGAGGTGGGAGGACGTCCCAAGGCAGCCTAAAACTAACCCTAGGTCGTACAAGGCCAATGGGCCCAAGCGGAGGTGACGTAACACCTTTGGACTTGTAGTTTGACTCGGATTCTGCTGCAGCATCAGATTGTTTCGTCTATAACTCAACGCTCCGGACGGATTTTAAGGTGATTCCAATTGGGTTGGAAAATGCACGAAATCTATTTTCCAACAAAAAAAGAATCAACCAATTTGGAGTCCGTATGAAAAAGTTATAGACGTTTTGAGTCAGGTATGTCTGTGCAGTCCGAATCTGAGTCCAGAACGTGAGAGACTTGGACTCTATCTTCTCTTGGGCCAAAAGTGACGTGAGAGAACTTTTTGAACAGTAGGTAAACATCTCTTTCTCCCTTATCTTTATATGTGGATTGTACAAATGTCCCATACACCTGCAATTAGACATGGCACAAAAGTTTGTGAAGTATTTTTGTCCTGGATAACATAAATATATTATTGAATAGTTTGCACTAGAAATCACCTGAGAAATATGCATGTATGCAATATTTTGGTCTCATCCAAGGTAGTCATGTCCTCATCATCCTCCCTTTTTGAAAACAAAGCCGTCCTCGGCGTTGCTTAATCTGAAATGTGGCTAACAAAAGAGACAAGGTGTACATGTTGTATATGTATACGCCATCCATTTTACTTCCCTTGATTTTTGCATATATGACACATGAATAGATGAGTAACTTGCATAGTTCATAAAATCTAAAGCCAACAAATTAGCACAAGAACTAGAAGGCTTGAAAATACTGCAACTCAGTTTGCACATATAAGTGAAGCTCTTATTTATTTCAAGAGATTGACAATGTTCATCATTAAACCATCCCAACATTGGTGAATAAACCTTATTTGAATCAAATTTACATGCTACAACATGCTTAGATAAGCAAACATGCAATGAGTCATTCGACACAGAATCATCACCAAGATTAGAGGTCGATCAAAATGATTAAACATTGATTCTTTTGCATCAATAGTTAATTCAATGGGTGCTCTCAAAATTGTTGGTATTTTAGTTGTTTGATCACATGGCAAAGTCAAATTATCAATATAATCCTCTAAAATAGGTGGTGTGATCAAAGTAGTGGGTAGCTCAACACATGATGTATTCAAGTTAACTAGGCATGCATCATTCTCATGTAAAAGTGGAAAATCTGTACCTTTGTCATTACCTCTTATAGTCAACTCAGATGGTGCAGGCACTCTCGATGGTGATGTGTCACATGGTGGAGATGATGTAGTCCTCGCAACAACGGATGTGGTTGTCATAGTACGCCTAGTAGTTGAATAAACATCTGTATCAACAGTTGGAATGTGCACCGTGCGCTTGTTCTCCTTGTGGGCAACACGTCGTTTTATTTCCTGTTCAGCTTTGCAAGCAAGACGAAACAAATGGTCCATAGGATAACACTCTTCATGAATTAGTATCTCCTGAATATTATGGTTTAATCCTCCCAAAATCTATCCATAAAATCTTCTTCACTTTCTTCTAAAATGAGTGCAACAAGGTAGTTTGTAAATCATCATAATATTTTGTTACGGTGTCACTACCTTGTTTTAAATGTTCCAGTTTTTTAATCATGCCACGAGTATAATAAACATCGATTTAATCTATCTCTCATGACATGTTTTAAATCATCCCAAGTATTAGATACATAATCAGGGTGTAACCGACAATATTCACTCCACCAAACTAGAGCATAACCAGTGAAAGAACCAACCGCAACCATAACTTTTTACGCTCATCAAAATTATGGGAAGCAAATATATTATTTATGTCTAACTCCCATTCAATATATAAAGGAGGTCTAAAACGGCCATTAAATGGTGGTATAGAAACATGAACCTGATCATGTGCATTTGGATGTTTGTGCACCTCTCGTGACGGTTGTGGTATTTGCATAGGTGGTGGCATGTCTCCGCGATCGACAAAGCCCATGAATTGACTCGATCCTGTCATGATTAGTAGAACAAGAAACAAAATCCAAAAATAATGTTCCTATAACTACTAGGATGTGGTGGTAAAACGCTCACAAGAAAGCAAATATCAATGTCTTACAAGTTCTTACCATGCAAAGAAGCGGTGATCGGCAACCAGCGGTGTCAAGTAACTCGAATATTGAGTAAAGCGATTGCCGGGGAGCGTCGATATACGGTGTAGAAATATGTGGAGCTGGGTTGGCTATATATGGTAGCAAAAGATTAGCAATAATCAATTCAAAGATGCAATGTTGAATAAACGCTCAACGACGGTATCGTGCTGGTCCTAGGCTAGACCGGACTAGAGACGCGAGCCTAGAACACTAATGAGGTCACGGCATAGCACAACTAGCATCAATGAAGGATACTAAGTAGCTCTTGACAGCAAGATATAAGTGAAGATCACAACGGCAGTGAAGATAATGATGAAAACAACCGCCAAGGTGGACATACAACAACTCTCTCTCCAACTTTCCTCTTGAAAAGTTTGAGCCAATTTTCTGATAAATTCTTTCAAAGAATGCTACTAACTCAAGATTTCCAATGCAAAAAGAATCACTCAATTCCGAGTTGATATGAGGAGTCAAAGAATTATAAACTGGCCTGAAAAATTGGAACAAGCTGTGTTCACGAACTTCAGAGGGCAAAACACCTATTTAGAAGCCGATTTTGAGGTGTCAAATATTGAACTAGCTTCTGCAACTATTTAGATGCGCCTCGTCTCTAGCTTTAATTTGAGTACTCACGGAGTCAAAACGGACTTCGTATGAGGAAGATACACCTGTTTTACTGAACAGTCAAAAACAGATTTCAATCCGAATTCAGGTACGAGATTGATTCTAGATAGATCCGTTTTTTTCCTCTCTTTTTTTTCTCACGCTTTTTTTTTTTTTCTTCTCTTTTTTTTTTTTTCTTTCCTTTTTCTCTCTTTTTTCTCTATCTTTTTTTCTCCCTCTTTCCAAGACAAACTGGATAAGATGCAGATTGGATCAAAGCGAAGATGTGAATGACCTCAACTATGATTATGACAATGAACAAAGTGCGTAGCACGTGATGGAAATTAATGGATGGGATGGTGGACAGCGGAAGGGATAATGATGCAGCGCGGCGTGACTAATGTGAACAGAACTCAAACTCTAAAGGAACAAGACACTAAGACCAGCAACTCGACACGACGATGCAACCGATAATTCAATAATGCAAACAATGAAAAGAAAATTGCAAAGGCTTGGACTGGCTAGGACAAATGATGAATAGATCTAACTTTCTTTTGTGGCTTTTTCTTGGACAATTGGTAAGAAAATAAATCGAACCTAGGATAATCGGAAAATCTCACCGAACAACCTGAAAACTGATACCACTTGATAGAGGCGAGGTGTCCCGATCTTCGATGAGATGATAACTATCGATTTGGTGGAGACGACTTTGACGATCCGACTACAAACGTGCACGACGTTGCGCCTTTGCAATCGTTAAACCAACTCCAAGAGGTTATTGACCACGCCGAGCACAATCAACGACCACGAAGGTCTATTTCGCAAGCAATCGAAGAACAAGCAAGAATATGATAAAGCAATCTGAATATTGCGAGTATATATGAAGTATTGATAAAGGTGGGGATCCGTAAGCGGTCTTGGTCTGGTCGTTGGACACAAACGAAGTACACGAAGTTGCAATGGCTAACTTTTAACTAAACAAATCCCAAGGAAAAAGCTACTAGATGGATCTACTTATATAGGAGCAAGGGTGGCGGCCAAGGAGGTGGGAGGACGTCCCAAGGCAGCCTAAAACTAACCCTAGGTCGTACAAGGCCAATGGGCCCAAGCGGAGGTGACGTAACACCTTTGGACTTGTAGTTTGACTCGGATTCTGCTGCAGCATCAGATTGTTTCGTCTATAACTCAACGCTCCGGACGGATTTTAAGGTGATTCCAATTGGGTTGGAAAATGCACGAAATCTATTTTCCAACAAAAAAAGAATCAACCAATTTGGAGTCCGTATGAAAAGTTATAGACGTTTTGAGTCAGGTATGTCTGTGCAGTCCGAATCTGAGTCCGAACGTGAGAGACTTGGACTCTATCTTCTCTTGGGCCAAAAGTGACGTGAGAGAACTTTTTGAACAGTAGGTAAACATCTCTTTCTCCCTTATCTTTATATGTGGATTGTACAAATGTCCCATACACCTGCAATTAGACATGGCACAAAAGTTTGTGAAGTATTTTTGTCCTGGATAACATAAATATATTATTGAATAGTTTGCACTAGAAATCACCTGAGAAATATGCATGTATGCAATATTTTTGGTCTCATCCAAGGTAGTCATGTCCTCATCATAATATCATCTTTCAAAATGGAATCAGGAGTCATAGGAAGCAACGTAATATTTTTATCCTTGTGAACAAGAGTATACTGATTGTTTCTACCATGGTGTACAGAATTTTTATCAAATTGCCATGGTCTACCAAGTAATAAGGAACATGCTTGCATAGGTACCACATCACAATCAACATAATCAGCATATGTAGAGATACTAAAATGCACACGAACAGTACGTGTTACCTTAACCTTGCCGCTGTTGTTGAACCATTGGATGTAGTAAGGATGTGGATGTGGTCTTGTGGTGAGAGAAAGCTTCTCCACCATATCCATGCTAGCCAAGTTGTTGCAGCTCCTCCATCTATGATGACGCTAATAGAACGCTCCTTCACAACTCCTTTGTATGGAACAAGTTATGCCTCTGATTTTGCTCAGCTTGTGTAACCTGCACACTCAAAACACGTTGAGCAACTAAACATTCATACCTGTCAAGATCTTCAGCAGCCATGTATTGCGCCTCAAGATCGTAATCATCTCCACCGTGTTCTTCATGTGTAATAAGAGCCAAAGTCTCTTCATCATAGTCACTAGCGCACTCATACCCACCATCCTCAAGAGCAATCATCACACGCTGAGATTGGCATTCTCTCAAAATGTCCTCTTCCCTTACAACGCGACGACAAATAATATCACTTGTGTGCCCTGTTGACGCCATGGAAGAAGAAGAGCTCTGTAGGCCCAATGCAGTGTACTCTTGGCGAGATAGTGGTGGTTGTGCCTGCTTTCTTGTATCATGGTTGGAGGTGGCAGCCACGGAGGTGCCGTGTAGTAGAACGTGTGGAAGTAGATGATGCACGTGGTGTCCATGATGAAGGTCGACCTGCAGAAAAGTTAGTCCGCCCCAAGGCCTGTCGATCCTGCACTTCACGTTCAGCTTTACAAGCAAGATGGAATAATCGAGTGATATTATTATAATCCTTGTAGTCTAGAATGGTCTGAATCTCTCTATTTAATCCACCCAGAAAACGTGCAAGCATAGCTTCATTCTCCTCAACAATACCACATCTAATCAAGCCAGTTTGTAATTCCTGATAATATTCTTCACCGAATTTTTCCTTGTCTTAAGCGCTGCAATTTTGAAGTAATTCACGCTGATAATATGGTGGAACCCAACGAGTACGCATAGCAGTTTTCAAAGCAGCCCAAGTAGCTGGAACAGGATATAATCTACAATGTTCGACCACCAAACACATGCAAAGCTAGTGAAAGCACAAACAGCAGCAGGAACACGCCTCTCCTCGGGATATTGTAAACATGTAAATCGTTGTTCAGTTTTTAACTCCCAAGTAAGATATATATCAGAAACATATCTACCCTCAAATGGTGGAATATTCAATTTTAGTTTAGGGAGATGGTCATGATCTCGTACTGAAGGGGAGCCCAACATTGCCATTATTTGCATGTGGACGACCTGGTGGTTGTGGTGCTGGTGGTTGCACGTAGTTCGATGTTGATCAACCTCATCCTCGTAAGCTCTTACATAATCATCCTCCCCACCGCAGCAGCAGGAGCCACGTATATCAACAGCAGAGCACCAAAGAGCTTGGCCAGTGAAGAGGGACACGGGAAGCTCGGCGGAGGGCTGTTTCACGATGTGGAGGTAGTCCTTGTTGTTGTAGTAGAGGTCCGTTAGGTGCCGCCGGTGGTGGTGGTAGACGCAGCGAGCAATTCATTAAACTTGTTATCGAGCTTTGTTTCAACGCCTTCTCAATGCCATCTATCTTCTCCATGGCCTCTTCAAATCTATTTAACACATCTTCCACCTGCCCACTCATCATTTGTTGAAACTTATCATGTAGCGCTTTGTTTGTCATGTTCTCCCGATCAATCCACGCCGACATGATCCTGCCATGGTTAGCAGCAATAGAAACACACAAGAATATGATTCGACGGACTACTAGGAAGTGGTGGTGGTGGTGTGGTGGACAATCACAAATCCGTCAAGCAAATCTCAAATTCTTACCAGTTCTTACCCAAAGAAGAAAGCGGTGATCGGCAACCGATGTAGTCAAAACTCTCAAAGCTTGGATAGAGTGATTACCAGGGAGAGTCAAACGCACGATGTAGATGTATGTGGAGCTGGGAAGGCTTATAATATGGTAGCAAAAAGGGTCAGCAATAATCAATTCAGAGATGCAAAGTTGAATAAACGCTCAACGACGGTATCTTGTGGTGGTCCTAGGCTAGACCGCTAGAGACGCGAGCCTAGAACACTTACAAAATCACGGCGCTGCACGTAAACAAGGGAAAAGCACACTCTGGATTTTTTTTTCGCTCTTTTTTTTTTGCGCTGCTCTTTTTTTTTTTTGCAAAAAATCACTATAATGGCAAGTGTCTCAAAACTCTTCCGAGGTCAAACTGACAGGATGGGCACGAAATTTTTTCGACCAAAATTTTTTTTTTCGACTGCCCGGACCCAAAAACTGGAAACGGGTCAAAAAAAACTTTCTATAACGGCGACTGTCTCAATACGCTTATAAACACCTAAAAATAGGATAGCCAGAATTTTTTTTGACAAGTACGTTTTCGGAAAATTTTGGGCCTAAACGGAGGGTGTTTCCAGACTCTTTTTTTTTTCCGAAACCTACGCAGGCAAGGAAACACGAATCGGAATTTCGATGGATCTCGAAAACAAATCTAATATGAGAAGAACTCGGATTGGTGGTGGATATATGGTGGTGGTATATGGCAGCGGTGGTGGTATATGGTAGCGGTGGTGGTATATGGATACGGATTGGTGGTGCTATTTGGATACGGATTCAGAGCGGTGGCGGATAAGCAATGGTGGTAGATGGCAAGGCGATGATGATGGTGCGGCGGCGGCGTGACAACTTATGACCGAACTCAAACTCTAAAAGACTAGACTCTAAGACCAAAGAACTTGACACGACGATGCAACCGCAAATTTAACAAAGCAAAAACCCTAAAAAGATTATGCAAAGGCTCAGATTGGTTCGGATATGATGAACTAACCCTAATTTTTTGTGGCTTTTTCGTGGACTTTAGGTATGAAGAACAGACTCGATCTAATCTACGAAAAACTGTAAAATCTCACCGAGCAACCTGAAAATCTGATACCACTTGATAGAGGCAAAGGTGTCCCGATGTTTCGATGAGATGGTGGCTATCGTTT
Source organism: Aegilops longissima (assembly GCA_021605205.1). NCBI lineage: Eukaryota > Viridiplantae > Streptophyta > Magnoliopsida > Poales > Poaceae > Aegilops > Aegilops longissima. The sequence continues at coordinate 12,225 of JAHIAM010005763.1, read as the reverse complement.
CGTGGGAGTCGACCTTGACGATCCGACTACGAACGTCGCGAGACGTCGCGCCTTAGCAATCGCTAAACCAACTTCCGAGGGTTATTGACCACGCCGAGCACGATCAACTCGACCACGAGGGCCTGCTTCCTGCGAGCAAACGAAGAACAAGCAAGAAACTGAGATTGCAATCTGGATATTGCGAATATAAGATGAAAGCTTTATTGATCAAGGTGGGGTTCTGTGGCGCTTTGTCCGTCGTTGAACACAAACGGCATGCGAAGTTGCAGCTATGGCGAACTTTAATCTAAACAAAACCCAAGGTCTAAACGGTGCCCTAAGGGCTGTATATATGGAGGAAGAGGGGGAATTTCGTGGCCCTTGGTGGAGGGGTCCCAAATCAACCCTAACTCTTGTTTCCCCACACATACGGACTCTAAAACAGCCTATACTTAAGTATTTCGAAATTACATGGGCTGGCCCAATAATAAGGTGACGAAGCACCTAGAATAGCCTGTGGACGAATATTATGAAGTGGCATCTTGTATATTTCGTCCAAGGCCTCATGCACTCATTAGGGTGGCTTCAGTCCTGGAATCATCACTTGTAACTCCGTTTTGTTCCCCTTGCATGCCAACATCTCCATGCTTGAACTTGCTCCAAGGTTCATCTTTCTTGTCCATGGTAGGCCCTTCATTTGTAAGCAAAACAAATGTATCCAATTTAGGCAGCATCATATTCTCATGAACATTGGAATCGTTACCAAGAAACGAAAGTACCTGATAATTCAATTGGCGTGCGCGAGCTCTAGTAATTGGTCCAGTATGTATAGCAGCAGGGGCTGTGGGTGTAATAATGGTATTGATGTCCTCATCAGAAGAGGAGATGGAAGCCCTTGAGCAAGTGGCTATGCACCGGCAAGTGAATGAAGATGAAGATGATCAAGTCTTTTGTGATGAGGATTCGAGCCCCGCTCTCGTTGTCTCCAAATTCTTGACCCTTCAACATCAACAAGAAGAAGACCAACGATGCCACATCTTCCACACAAAAGCCGGCATCAATGGACGGTCCATCAAGGTCATCATCGATGGAGGTAGTTGCCACAACTTGGCAAGTGAAGAACTATGCTCCAAGCTCCAACTAGTCAAGAAGAAGCACCCGCACCCCTACAAGGTTCAATGGCTAAGTGACTCCGGCACTATACGAGTCGAGCATACGGTCCAAGTCTCCTTCAAAATTGGTGCTTATGAAGACACGTTGGAATGTGATGTGGTCCCAATGACCGTTTGTCACCTACTTCTTGGTCGACCATGGCAATTCGACCGTGGTGTCATCCACAATGGGCGCACCAATCACTATAGCTTCAAGATGAAGGGGAAAGAATATGTGCTACGACCTATGTCCCCTAGTCATGTGATAGCCGACAAACAAACCACCCATCATAGAGCAAAGAGTGAGAAAGTGATCCACCCAAAAGTGAGTGAGAGCCACAAGCCAAATTTGAGCGCCTCTTCGCCTAGAGAGAAAAACCTCATTCTATTTGCCACCAAAAGTGAGATGAGAGAAGTGTGTGAGAACCCATCTACCGTGATGCACTTTGTCCTTGTGTGCAAGGATGGAGAACCAAAAACTAACACCATTCACGAGCTACCTTTGGTGTTTCAATCTCTTTTGCAGGAATTCCAAGATGTTTTCCCCGATGAGCTACCTCCGGGTCTACCTCCTCTTCGAGGCATTGAGCATCGAATCGACCTCATCCCCGGAGCGCCTCTACCAAACAAAGCTCCATACCGAGTCAATCCGGAAGAAACCAAGGAGATTCAACGGCAAGTACAAAGAACTCATCGACAACGGTCATGTACGTGAAAGCCTAAGCCCTTGTGCCGCTCCGTTATTCTTGTGCCTAAGCCCGATGGAAGTTTCCGCTTGTGTTCGATTGTAGACCTATCAATGCTATTACCGTTCGATATAGGCATCCCATTCCTCGCTTAGATGACATGCTTGATGAACTTAGTGGAGCCAACTTTTCTCAAAATTGATCTTAAAAGTGGCTATTATCAAATCCGCATACAAGAAGGTGATGAATGGAAAACTGCTTTAAAACCAAATTTGGTTTATATGAGTGGTTAGTGATGCCTATGGGTCTTTCGAAGCTCCGGTACTTTTGTGCGCCTTATGCATCACGTGCTTCATTCCTTACATTGGAGTCTTTGTTGTGGTTTACTTTGACGATATTCTTGTGTTTAGCAAAACCATGAAAGAGCACATCAACCATGTAAAATCTGTGTTGCAAACTCTTCGCACGGAAAGCCTTTATGCAAACTTGAAAAAATGCACTTTTGGAGTTGACAAAGTGGTTTTCTTGGGTTTTGTTGTTTCCTCAAAGGGTGTCCATGTTGATGAATCTAAAATTGAAGCAATCAAAACTTGGCCCCAACCCACCAATTTGCAACAAGTGCGAAGTTTTCTTGGTCTTATGGTTTTTATCGTCGCTTTGTGAAAGATTTTAGCACAATTGCCGCTCCTTTGCATCCTTTGAGCAAGAAGAATACTCCCTTTGTTTGGGGAACTTTGCAATCAACCGCTTTTGATGAGCTCAAGTCTTTGCTTACTCATGCTCCGATTCTTGCTTTGCCCAATTTTGACAAAACTTTTGAGGTTCATTGTGATGCAAGTGGTACCGAATTGGCGGAGTTTTGATGCAAGAAAAACGAGCCATTGCATATTTTAGTGAAAAACTCTCCGGTGCTCAACTTAATTACCCCATCTATGACAAAGAGTTGTATGCTTTAGTGCGTGTGCTACATGTGTGGGAACATTACCTTAGACCTCACGAGTTTGTCATCCATACCGATCATGAAACGCTTAAATACCTCAAAGGTCAAACTAAATTGAACAAGCGTCATGCAAAATGGAGTGAATTCATTGAATCTTTTCCTTATGTGATCAAGTACATTAAGGGTAAAGAAAATGTCGTTGCCGACGCGCTTTCACGCATATGCATGCTTGTCACTCAACTTGAGTTGAATGTCATTGGTTTTGAGCATATAAAAGACTTGTATGAGCATGATCCATCCTTTGCTTCTCCTTATGCTAAGTGCTTCACGCATACGTCTTGGGAAAAATATTACATCAAGGATGGTTATCTTATGAGAGCTAACAAACTTTGCATTCCCGAGTCTTCTCTTCGTTTGCTCCTTTTGCAAGAGGCTCATGGAGGCGGACTCATGGGACACTTTGGACGCGACAAGACATTCGCCACGCTCTCCAACAACTACTTTTGGCCCAAGATGTTCCGCGACGTACAACGCTTCACCAACCGATGCTATACATGTCGCAAAGCTAAGTCTTTACATGCCTCTTCCTATTCCATATCAACCATGGGAAGACATTAGTATGGATTTTGTACTTGGTTTGCCTAGGACTCAAAATGGCAAGGATTCCATATTTGTTGTTGTGGATAGATTTTCTAAGATGGCACATTTCATAGCTTGCAACAAGATAGACGATGCTTCACATGTTGCCAATCTCTTTTGTAGGGAAATCTTGCGACTTCATGGCGTACCAAAGACAATCGTCTCCGATCGTGACGTCAAGTTCTTGAGTTACTTTTGGAAGACCCTATGTGCCATGCTCGGAATCAAGCTCTTGTTCTCCTCGGCATACTATCCTCAAACCGACGACCAAACGGAGGTGACGAACCGCACACTATCCACTCTACTTCGTGTCTTGATCAAGAAGAACATCAAGGAATGGGAAGCATGTCTACCCATCGCCGAGTACGCCTACAATCGTGCAAGACATTCAACTACCGGCAAGTCCCCCTTCGAGGTCGTCTACGGTTTCAACCCGTTGTCCCCATTGGACATTCTACCACTTCCTCTCCAAGAGCGCACCAACATGGATGCAAGCGAACGAGCAAGCTACATCAAGAAGATGCACGAAGACACAAGGCACACCATTGAGCGCCAAGTACAACGCCAAGCAAACAAGCTCAACGCCAACAAGCAACCCATCGTCTTCAACATTGGTGATCTAGTGTGGCTACACCTTCGCAAGGACCGCTTCCCCAAAGAACGCAAGTCCAAGCTTCTCCCTCGAGCCGATGGACCTTTCAAGGTGCTCGCACGCTACAACGACAACGCCTACAAGATCGACATACCCCGCGACAAGTACAACGTGAGCGACATCTTCAACGTCAAGGACCTTGCACCTTTCCATGGAGATGAAGCCTTTGATCCGAGGTCGGATCTCTCCCAAGGGGGGGGGGGAGATGATGCGGAGCATCCCACGACCATCCCCATGGACCTACAACCGTCTCATCAAGAGCCAAGAGGACCCATGACACGAGCTAGAGCTAGAGCTCTCGAGAACGAGGTGACCTCTTTCCTTATTGATATCACATGTGAACCACTCGAGACATGGCTACTACCTAAATCCGATATGCTATGCATGATTAGGTGTCAAGGGGAACCTCCCGAGGAGGCACGTGAAGATGGACAAGCCGCCAAGTACAAGGAAGAAGAACCCCGACGAGAGGAACCAAAGGAGCCTGCTCAGCCCGGACATCCGGCCCCAAGCCCGGACATCCGGCTCTTCCGGAAGCCCTGGATATCCGGCCCCGGCGCCCGGAAATCCGGCCCCTCCATCACCGAATGCACTTGGACGTCCCAGACCAGCCCGGACATCCGGCCTCCCCCGCCCGGACGTCCGGCCCTTCCGACGCCGGATATCCGGCCCACCCGAACCGGCCCCTTACCCGGTTCTGCAGAATCGTCACCCTAGTTCGGACATCCGGGCTGAGAGCCCGGACATCCAGCGCCTCCCGAACGCCCGGACATCCGGCCCGACGCCCGGATGTCCGGCCTCCCCTGCCTGCGCGCAGTGCCTCAGGGCCTTGCCCTTGTACCCCTTCGCCCCGAGACTATATGATAGAGGCAAAGGTGTCCCGTCTTTCGATGAGATGTGGTTTTCGCTTGGGAGGAAGTCGACTTTGACGATCCGACTACGAACGTGCGAGGACGTCGCGCCTTAGCAATCGCTAAACCAACTCCGAGAGGTTATTGACCACGCCGAGCACGATCAACCTGACCACGAGGGTCTGTTTCCTGCGAGCAAACGAAGAACAAGCAAGACACTGAGATTGCAATCTGGATATTGCGAATATAAGATGAATGCTTTATTGATCAAGGTGGGGTCCTGTGACGCCTTTGTCTGGTCGTTGAACACAAACGAAGTACGCGAAGTTGCAGCTATGGCGAACTTTTAATCTAAACAAAACCCAAGGTCTAAACGGTGCCCTAAGGGCTGTATATATGGAGGAAGAGGGGTCCTTGGTGGAGGGGTCCGAAATCAACCCTAACTCTTGTTTCCCCACACATACGGACTCTAAAAACAGCCTATACTTAAGTATTTCGAAATTACATGGGCCTGGCCCAATAATAAGGTGACGCAGCACCTAGAATAGCCTATGGACGAATATTATGAAGTGGCATCTTGTATATTTCGTCCAAGGCCTCATGCACTCATTAGGGTGGCTTCAAAGTCCTGGAATCATCACTTGTAACTCCGTTCTTGTTCCCCTTGCGCATGCCAACATCTCCATGCTTGAACTTGCTCCAAGGTTCATCTTTCTTGTCCATGGTAGGCCCTTCATTTGTAAGCAAAACAAATGTATCCAATTTAGGCAGCATCATATTCTCATGAACATTGGAATCGTTACCAAGAAACGAAAGTACCGATAATTCAATTGGCGTGCATGAGCTCTAGTAATTGGTCCAAGATGTATAGCAGCAGGGCTGTGGGTGTAACAATGGTATTGATGTCCTCATCATCATCCCTTCTTGAAATGAAGTCGCCCTCGACGGAAGCTCATCTTCCTCACCCAAATAAGGCTTCAAATCTGCAATGTTAAAAGTGGGACTAACCCCAAAATCTGCAGCAGCTCAAGTTTATATGCATTATCATTTATTTTCTCTAACACCTTAAATGGACCATCAAGACGTGGCATTAGCTTTGATTTGCGCAAATTAGAAACCTATCCTTACAAATGTAACCAAACAAGATCTCCAGTGCAAAGAAAACATGTTTTCTACCCTTATCTCCAAAGAAGTTTATATTTAGCATTCATACGCTCAATGTTTTCCTTAGTTATCTCATGCATTTTAAAATCAATTCAGCACGTTCTTTAGCATCAAAATTAACCTTCTCCAAGATGGAAGAGGCAACAAATCAATAGGTGCACGAGGTAGGAAGCCATACACAATTTCAAAAGGGCACATCTTAGTAGTAGAATGCAATGAACGATTATAAGCAAATTCAATATGAGGCAAGCATTCTTCCCACATTTTCTTATTATTCTTCAAAACAGCCCTAAGCATAGTAGACAATGTTCTATTGACTACTTCAGTTTATCCATCAGTTTGGGGGTGACAAGTAGTACTAAAAGCAGTTTAGTCCCCAACTTAGCCCATAAACATCTCCAAAAGTGGCTAAGAAATTTAGTATCACGATCTGAAACAATAGTATTTGGCACACCATGCAAGCGAATAATTTCACGAAAGAACAAATCAGCAACATTAACAAAGATCATCGCTTTTATGACATGGTATAAAGTGTGCCATTTTCGAGAATCTATCCACGACAACAAATATGCTATCCTCCCTTCTTTGTTCGAGGTAAACCTAAAACAAAGTCCATAGATATATCCTCCCAAGGAACACTAGGCACATGCAAAGGCATATATAAACCATGAGGATTGAGTCGTGACTTAGCTTTTTGACATGTAGTGCAGCGAGCAACAAAACGCTCAACATCCCGTCTCATCTTTGGCCAAAAGAAATGTGTAGCAAGTATATCCTCCGTCTTCTTGACGCCAAAGTGTCCCATTAATCCTCCTCCATGCGCCTCCTGCAACAACAAAAGACGAACAGAGCTAGCAGGAATGCATAGCTTGTTAGCACGGAACACAAAACCATCATTAATAATGATAGAGGCAAAGGTGTCCCGTCTTTCGATGAGATGTTGGTTTTCGCTTTGGAGGAAGTCGACTTTGACGATCCGACTACGAACGTGCGAGGACGTCGCGCCTTAGCAATCGCTAAACCAACTCCGAGAGGTTATTGACCACGCCGGAGCACGATCAACCTGAACACGAGGGTCTGTTTCCTGCGAGCAAACGAAGAACAAGCAAGAAACTGAGATTGCAATCTGGATATTGCGAATATAAGATGAAAGCTTTATTGATCAAGGTGGGGTTCTGTGACGCCTTTGTCTGGTCGTTGAACACAAACGAAGTACGCGAAGTTGCAGCTATGGCGAACTTTTAATCTAAACAAAACCCAAGGTCTAAACGGTGCCCTAAGGGCTGTATATATGGAGGAAGAGGGGGGGGGGGATTTCGTGGCCCTTGGTGGAGGGGTCCGAAATCAACCCTATCTCTTGTTTGCCCACACATACGGACTCTAAAAATAGCCTATACTTGTGTATTTCGAAAATACAAGGGCCTGGCCCACTAATAAGGTGACGCAGCACCTAGAATAGCCCCGGGACGACATTTATGAAGTAGCATCTTGTATATTTCGTCCAAGGCTTCATGCACCCATTATGGTGGCTTCAAAGTCCTGAAATCATCACTTGTAACTCCGTTCTTGTTCCCCTTGCGCATGGCATTATCTCCATGCTTGTTCTTGCTCCAATGTCCATCCTTCTCCAAGCTAGGGCCTTCATTTGTAAGCAAAACAAATGTATCCAATTTAGGCAGCATCATATTCTCATGAACATTAGAATCATTACCAAGAAACGAAAGTACCTGATAATTTAATTGGCGTGCGCGAGCTCTAGTAATTGGTCCAGTATATGTAGCAGTAGGGGCTGTGGGTGTAACAATGGTATTGATGTCCTCATCACGATGACGAGATGATCGAGCATGGGATTTTCCCTTCGGTCATGGAGGAGAGTGATGATGTGCCATCTTCGGCCTTCATCCATGGCGACGGCGATGAGATGGTTGAGTATTTCACCTCGACCACGGCAACGTATGATGACTTGAGTGACTTTTGCCAACATATTGAGAGTGAGAGTTACTTCACCACTAGCCCCATATATGATGTGTTGCCACAAATCCCATGTGAGGAGAGCCACAACCCCCACCACTTGAGTGAGATGAGTGACTCCATACATGAGTTTGAGTGCACCTATTTTGAGGGAGTGAGTGAACCACCACATAGAGAGAGTGAGATAGTTGATAGGTCATGTGAGGCCACTTTCAACACTAACGACTTGACCTCTACCTCTATTGTGTCTTCTCATTTGGTGCTAGGTCCCATTTATGATGACGCGCCGATCCTCGACGACTTCGTCCTCCCTTTGGACAAGACGATGGCCATGGTGGACTATGATGCACCCCCCACATGGTTCCATCAAGATGAAGATGACCACCATTTGGTCTTTCCCACCTCACCTACACCACTTGAGCGGAATGAAAAAGGTAACAGAGGTGAAGGTGATGCTCTAGTCCCACTAGTGGACATTCTTGACATTGATTGCTTGCATGATGTTGATCCACCTAGTACCTTGCGTCATGCTAGTATGATTCCCCCATGTGATGATTTTCCCATTTATGATGAGTATGATGATTCTCATGTGGAGTCTATCAGTAGTGATGCCATGTTACATAGGATTTCTTGTGACAATTCTTTAGGTCACATCATGTTTGCTAATCTGCTTGACTTGTCATATGCTATGCATGAGATCAATCATATGTCATATTTGCAATCTCTTCATAGTGACTATGCATATGCCATTAAAATAAACCCAATTTACACTTATGGCATAGATGACAAACCCATTGATGTAGGGCGGAACCCTACGTGGGCGATCTTTCACGTTGGAGCGGATCCTACGAGGAATCACGAAGAACGCGCGGAAGAACAAGAGGGAAACACGGGGAAAACGAGAGAGAATTCACTCAACCGTGATGAGGACATCAATACCATTGTTACACCCACAGCCCCTACTGCTACATATACTGGACCAATTACTAGAGCTCGCGCATGCCAATTAAATTATCAGGTACTTTCGTTTCTTGGTAATGATTCTAATGTTCATGAGAATATGATGCTGCCTAAATTGGATACATTTGTTTTGCTTACAAATGAAGGCCCTAGCTTGGAGAAGGATGGACATTGGAGCAAGAACAAGCATGGAGATAATGCCATGCGCAAGGGGAACAAGAACGGAGTTACAAGTGATGATTTCAGGACTTTGAAGCCACCGTAATGGGTGCATGAAGCCTTGCACGAAATATACAAGATGCCACTTCATATTATTCGTCCATAGGCTATCCTAGGTGCTGCGTCACCTTATTATTGGGCCAGGCCCATGTAATTTCGAAATACTTAAGTATAGGCTGTTTTTAGAGTCCGTATGTGTGGGGAAATAAGAGTTAGGGTTGATTTCGGACCCCTCCACCAAGGGCCACGAAATTCCCCCCCTCTTCCTCCATATATACAGCCCTTAGGGCACCGTTTAGACCTTGGGTTTTGTTTAGATCAAAAGTTCGCCATAGCAGCAACTTCGCGTGCATTTCGTTTGTGTTCAACGACTGCACCAAGGCGTCACGTAATCCCACCTTCATTAATAAAGCTTTCCTCTTATATTCGCAATATCCAGATTGCAATCTTAGTTTCTTGCTTGTTCTTCGTTTGCTCGCAGGAAACAGGCCCTCGTGGTCAGGTTGATCATGCTCCGGCGTGGTCAATAACCCTCGGAAGTTGGTTTAGCGATTGCTAAGGCGCGACGTCTCGCACGTACGTAGTCGGATCGTCAAGGTCGACTCCACAGAAATGATAGCCAACATCTCATCGAAAGACGGGACACCTTTGCCTCTATCAAGTGGTATCAGATTTCCAGGTTGCTCGGTGAGATTTTTCAGTTTTCCGTAGTTTAGATCGAGTCTGTTCTTCATACCTATAGTCCACGAAAAAGCCACACAAAAAAAATTAGGGTTAGTTCATCATATCCGAACCAATCTAAGCCTTTGCATAATCTTTTTAGGGTTTTGCTTTGTTGAATTTGCGGGTACATCGTCGTGTCGAGTTGCTGGTCTTAGAGTCTAGTCTTTTAGAGTTTCGAGTTCTGGTCATAAGTTGTCACGCCGCCGCCGCACCATCATCATCGCCTTGCCATCTTCCACCATTGCTTATCCGCCACCGCTCTGAATCCATATCCATATACCACCACCGCTACCATATACCACCACCGCTGCCATATACCACCACCATATATCCACCACCAATCCGAGTTCCTTGCATATTCGGTTTGTTTTCAGATCCATCTAGTTTCCGATTTGTGTTTTCCTTGCCGAGTAGGTTTCAAAAAAAGTCCGAAACCACCCTCCGTTTAGGCCCAAAATTTTCCAAAACGCACTTGTCAAAAAAAATTTCGGCTGTCCTATTTTAGGTGTTTCTAAGCGTATTGAGACGATCGCCCGTTATAGAAAGTTTTTTGACCCGCTTCGATTTTTGGTCCGGCGATCGAAAAAAAAATTTGTCGAAAAAATTTCGTGCCCATCCCGTCGGTTTGACACGGGAAGAGTTTTGAGACACTCGCCATTATAGTGATTTTTCGCAAAAAAAAAAGCGAGCAAAAAAAAAGGCAGCGCAAAAAAAAAGCGAAAAGAAAAAAAAATCCAGAGTGTGCTTTTCCCTTGTTTACGTGCAGCGCCTGATTTTGTTAGTGTTCTAGGCTCGCGTCTCTAGCACGGTCTAGCCTAGGACCAAAGACAAGATCTGTCGTTGAGCATTTATTCAACTTTGCATCTCTGAATTGATTATTGCTGACCCTTTTGCTACCATATTATAAGCCTTCCCAGCTCCACATACATCTACATCGTGCGTTTGACTCTCCCTCGGTAATCGCTCTATCCAAGCTTTGAGAGTTTTGACTACATCGGTTGCCGATCACCGCCACTTTGGTAAGAACTGGTAAGAATTTGAGATTTGCTTGACGGATTTGTGATCGTCCACCACACCACCACCACCACTTCCTAGTAGTCCGTCAATCATATTCTTGTGTGTTTCTATTGCTGCTAACCATGGCAGGATCACAAGCCGACGTGACTGACTGGGAGAACATGACAAACAAAGCGCTACATGATAAGTTTCAACAAATGATGAGTGGGCAGGTGGAAGATGTGCTTAATAGATTTGAAGAGGCCATGGAGAAGATAGATGGCATTGAGAAGGCGTTCGAAACAAAGCTCGATAACAAGTTTAATGAATTGCTCGCGCGTCTACCACCACCACCACCGGCGGCACCTAACGCACCTCTACTATAACAACAAGGACTACCTCCACATCGCGAAACAGCCCTCCGCCGAGCTTCCCGTGTCCCTCTTCAGCCTGGCCAAGCTGCTGGTGCTGCTGTTGATACCTCTGTGGCTCCTGCTGCTGCGGTGGGGGAGGATGATTGATGTAGGGCAGAACCCCATGTGGGCGATCTTTCACGTTTGGAGAGAATCCCTACGAGGAACACGAAGAACGAGCGGAAGAACACGAGGAAATCACGGGGAAAACGAGAGAGAGGTCACTCAACCGACAAGAAAATGATCACACAAGCGCTAGATCGATGAACACATAGAGTAGCACGAGATTCAAGAACAATAAAGGTAAAGATACAAGAGTAGCCGATCTTCTCCGAAAGGAGGTCTTGATGGGGTCCACCCTAGGAGGGGGTCTTGAATCCGCTTGGGGGATCTTCTCCGAAGAGGTCCTGATCTCGAAGGAGAAGTAGCCAAGTGGATGAGCAATGGCTCTCACACTGAAATATGAGCAAATCCAAAGCTAACCCTAACTAGGGGATGGAAGGGTCCTATTTATAGTCTTAGTGTAAATGGAAGTCAAAACGAAGGGGTACATGGGCTTCAGCCCGCATCAGGCGTCGGACGTCCGGAAGGCGTCGGAAGTCCGGAGGCTCGGGAGGGTCCGGACGTCCGGGCGCGTTCGGATGTCCGTCTATTCTTTTCTGCCGTGGGTGTGTTTGATTCCGTCCAAGCGGGCGGTCGTCCGGGCTTCGAGAGGGTCCGGACGTCCGAGGCTGTCGATCGTCCGTAGATCCGGTTCGGGTGATGGTCGTCCGGACGTCCGGTCAGCTCGGCCGTCCGTAGGTTTGATTCGGTGGCGATGTTCCGGACCTCCGGGCGCTCAGACGTCCGTGAGTTTGATTCGGTGATGAAGTCCGGACGTC